>JAZHYW010006269.1:0-212430 GCA_037355805.1 Ixodes ricinus
TTGCCACCGAAACCAAGGAAGAAGACCGCGACGATGACCACGCCACCCGTCGTTGTCCTACCCGTCGCCGCCCGTACGCCCGTGTCTTTCCATGGTGAGCCCTATGAAGACGTCGAGGACTGGCTACAGCAGTACGAGCGAGTGGCCCAGCACAACCGATGGACGGAAGAACAGCGCCTACAGAGTCTTTACTTCGCACTCGAAGGAACCGCCCGGCACTGGTTCGAGAATCGCGAAACTTCCCTGACCTCGTGGACTGCCTGCAAGGACGCGCTGAGACGGACTTTCGCCAACCAGTACCGACGGGAGAGGGCCGAGGACCTCCTTCGAATGAGGACCCAGAGCACAAGCGAGACGATCACCAGCTTTGTAGAAGATGTTCTGCGCCTCGTCGCTCGCGCCGACCCTCTAGCCACCGACGAAAAGAAGCTTCGGATCCTGATGCGAGGCGTAAAAGATGACATCTTCGGTGGCCTGGTCCGCAACCCCCCAGCCACCGTCGAAGATTTCGTCAAGGAAGCCACAAATATCGAACGTGCGCTTCAGGCACGGGCCTCCCATTACCAGCGACTCCCCGGCGTCGCTGCCCTCTCGACATCCAGCTGCAACGGCCCGGACCTCCGCGAGATCATCCGGGACGTCGTGCGGGAGGAAATCAGGAAGCTTCTTCCTGCCGCCGCAAGCCCGGATTCGCCCTCGATCGCCGAGATTGTCCGGGCAGAAGTTCAGCAGGCGCTGCAGCCACGAGTTCTTGTCAGCGCCGCTCCCGAACCACCGACGCTTAGCTACGCCGCAGCTACCCGACGACCACCGCCTCCTGCTCACCCGTATACGGCGCCACCCCGACGGGAACCTCCAGCGCCGCAGTTTTCCCGACGCCAGGAAGATCGGGAGCACTCCCACCCAGAACCAGCAGCGCCACGAAAGACCGACGTGTGGAGGACGGCCGATCGACGCCCGTTGTGCTATCACTGCGGTGAAGCCGGCCACATTTACCGCCGATGCCCCTACAGACAACTGGGGCTGCGCGGGTTCCACCCGAACGACCCGCGCCCAAGGTACGACGAGCGCCCTCGCGACATCGAGGAGTACCTCCGACGTTCGCCCTCCCCAGTGTCGTCTCTCCGCCGTGAAGCCCGCTCCCCATCGCCACGACGTTCAGCGTCCCCAGCGCCACGACCTCGCCGAGAGAGCCTGTCTCCCCTGCGTCGCCGGGAAAACTAAGTGCGGCAACGCCTGGAGGTGACGTTGCCGAAGACGACGGAAGCAAACAGCCTCCAAAAACGCCGGAGCGCTCCCACCCTCCCAACGCCCCGCATCGCACCGACGCGCCTGCAACGGTGTCCAACAACCTAAACGTTGTTATCGACGGCCTCGACGCATCGGCACTCGTGGACACCGGAGCAGACTACTCAGTCATGAGTGGGAGGCTCTCTCGCCGCCTGCGAAAAGTTACGACGCCCTGGGGAGGACCACAAATTCGAACCGCCGGAGGACACCTTATCACGCCTGTCGGAAGTTGCACTGCTCGCGTCGAAATTCACGGCGAAACGTGCCCTGTGAAATTCATCGTTCTACAAGACTGTTCTAGAGATGTCATTCTCGGCATGGACTTCCTGTGTGAATACGGCGCCGTCATCGACCTGGGTGAGAACAGATTGACGCTGCGGAGGCCTGTTCCGCCTTCAGAGAAACCCCAAACAGCGTCAGCCGCCGTCCGAGTCGCCGCCGACCACGTGAACCTGCCGCCGCGATCAAGTGTTGTCGTACCCGTCGTGGCCGATACAGCTACCTGCGGCGAAGTTGTACTGGAAGGCAACCTTCAATTGCTCCTGGGGAGAGGAATCGGCGTTGCAAGAGGAGTGGCTGAACTTCAGGATGGGCGCACCGTGGTCCTCGTAACGAACTTCCGACAAGAAACGCAACACCTCACGAAAGGTGCCGCTGTGGGCCACGTCGAGGAACTTCGAAACTC
This sequence comes from Ixodes ricinus, assembly GCA_037355805.1. NCBI lineage: Eukaryota > Metazoa > Arthropoda > Arachnida > Ixodida > Ixodidae > Ixodes > Ixodes ricinus. The sequence goes on from JAZHYW010006269.1 coordinate 1,976, forward strand.
CGCCGCAATCGCCGTGATCGCTGACGAATCATCGCCACCTCAGCAAGACATTGCGCCGCCGGCGCAGCTTGACATCGACCCGAAGCTTCCAGGCCCGAAACGACGACAGCTGATTGACCTCCTCGCCGAATACAGCGACTGCTTCGCGAAGTCGTCAAAGGTGCGCCAAACCGCCGTTGCGAAGCATCGCATCGTTACCGAGGACGACGCGCTCCCTGTGCACCGATCGCCGTACAGAGTCTCCGTAAAAGAAAGGGAGGTCATTCAAGAGCAAGTGCAAGAAATGCTGAACGACGACATCATCCAGCCTTCAAGCAGTCCGTGGGCCTCTCCAGTCGTGCTTGTCAAGAAGAAGGACGGGACGCTTAGGTTCTGCGTGGACTACCGACAGCTGAACGCGGTAACCAAAAAAGACGTCTATCCACTGCCCCGCATCGATGACACACTAGACCGCCTGCGCCACTCCCGGTACTTTTCATCGATGGATCTGAAGAGCGGTTACTGGCAGATCGAAGTCGACGAACGGGACCGAGAGAAGACAGCTTTCGTCACGCCGGATGGACTGTACGAGTTCAAGGTGATGCCCTTCGGACTATGCACGGCGCCAGCTACTTTCCAGCGTGTCATGGACACCGTACTGGCAGGACTGAAGTGGCAGAGCTGTCTTGTCTACCTTGATGACGTCGTTGTGTTTTCAAGTGACTTTGACGAGCACTTGCGACGACTCCGAGCTGTACTCCAAGCCATACAGACCGCACGACTCAGCCTTAAGCCGTCCAAGTGCCGGTTCGCCTATGACGAACTGAAGTTCCTAGGCCACGTGGTTAGTAATGACGGCGTCCGCCCAGACCCCGAGAAGACTCGCGCCGTTGCGGCATTTCCAGCGCCTTCAGACAAGAAGGCCGTGCGAAGATTCCTAGGACTTTGTGCCTACTATCGACGCTTCGTTCGGGATTTCGCAAGAATTTCCGCACCGCTCACAAAACTGACGAAGGACGCCGAGAAGTTCGAATGGGCCGAGGAGCAACAGCACGCATTTGATGAGCTGAAGCAACGACTCCAGACTCCTCCTGTTCTTGGGCACTTCGATCAAGATGCGGAAACCGAGATTCATACGGACGCAAGTAACGAAGGCCTTGGCGCGGTACTGGTTCAAGTGCAAGAAGGCACCGAGCGAGTCATCGCCTACGCCAGTCGGACACTGTCCAGAGCGGAGAGAAATTACTCCACGACTGAAAAAGAATGTCTGGCGGTCGTCTGGGCCATCACGAAGTTTCGCCCGTACTTATACGGGAGCCCTTTCCGCGTTGTCACGGACCACCACTCGCTCTGCTGGCTTGCGAACCTAAAGGACCCTTCAGGACGTCTCGCTCGATGGAGCCTCCGACTGCAGGAGTTCAACATGACTGTGGTCTACAAGTCAGGCCGTAAGCACAGCGACGCCGATTGCCTGTCCAGAGCCCCTGTCGAGACATCCTCCGGTAGCAGCGACGACGATGACGACGAGTGCTTCCTAGGCGCGGTGAACACTAACGACATGGCGCGACGTCAAAGAGACGATCCTGAGTTGCGCGCCCTAATCGAGCACCTCGAAGGACGAGGGGGTACTATCCCCCGTGTCTTCTTGAGAGCCCTGCCGACCTTCGTCCTCCGACAAGGTGTGCTTTACAAGGAGAACTTCGGAGACAACAGCTCGCCATGGCTGCTGGTAATCCCTGCCGACCTTAGAGAGGAGATCTTCCAAGCCTGTCACGACGACCCAACGGCTGGGCACCTTGGCTACAGCAGGACGCTCGCCAGGATTCGTGAAAAATACTACTGGCCAAGGCTACCGAAGAGCGTTCACCTTTACTCTCGATCATGCCACGAGTGTCAGCGACGCAAGAAACCGCCGACGAAGCCGTCAGGACATCTGCATCCGATTGCTCCCCCGTCTACGCCGTTCCAGCAGATCGGAATGGATTTACTTGGCCCTTTCCCGCCGTCAACGTCGGGAAACCGCTGGATAATCGTCGCCACAGATTATCTCACGCGGTACGCCGAGACGAAAGCCCTTCCATCGGGTACGGCTGTGGAAGTCGCCAAGTTTTTCATCGAGTCCATTGTCCTCCGGCACGGCGCCCCCGAAATCCTCATTACCGACCGTGGATCATCGTTCATGGCCCAGCTGACGCAAGAAATCCTTCGTCTCAGCCACACCAGCCATCGGCGTACCACGGCGTACCACCCGCAGACCAACGGGCTGACAGAGAGACTCAACAAAACCATCGCCGACATGATCTCCATGTACGTCGACGTGGAGCACAAGACATGGGACGAGGTGTTGCCTTACGTTACATTTGCCTACAACACGGCAGTGCAAGAGACCACAGGAGTAACCCCGTTCCAGCTGGTGCATGGCAGGAAAGTAACGACCATGCTCGACGCGATGCTACCCCATGAACCAGCCGACGATGGGAGCCCCGACGCCCAGGTGGTTGCTCAACGAGCCGAAGAAGTTCGCCAGCTCGCCCGACTCCGAATTCAAGATCAACAACGTGTCGACGCTACCCGATACAACCTTCGTCGTCGGGACGTCCACTTCCAGCCCGGAGATAGGGTGTGGGTGTGGACACCGATCCGTCGTCGTGGTCTCAGCGAGAAACTCCTGAAGCGCTACTTTGGACCCTACAAAGTGCTTCGACGACTCGGGGATCTGAACTACGAGGTGATGCCCGACGGAACACGGACTTCATCACGCCGCCCTCCACGACCAGAAGTCGTCCACGTCGTGCGCATGAAGCCGTACTACGCCCGATAGGACTGTGGACTTTGTGTGTTCCAAATGACTCTTTAGTTTACCGCCCTTTTTATTTGCTTTGTTTTGTTTTGTTTTGTGTTGCATCGGGGCGATGCACTTTTTAAAGGGGGAGTAATGCCGCGCGCGCAGCTGGCCAAGCAGGCAGCGAGCGCGCGGCCTAACGGTTATCGCGCTTGTCTCCCACGCGAAAGGCCAGGGTTCGATTCCTGGGACCGGCGGATCTTTTGTTTATTCCTGCAAAGTAGTATTCTGGTAAATTCTAGAATCCTGTTGCTTGTTCGAGGTCCGAATGTTCTACGCGACGAACTTTCCACGCCGATTATTCTAGAAGCCCACGCATGTACATAAGGGGCTCCGCGTGGCGAGCCGCAGTCAGTTTCGCCTCAGCGTTCGATCCTGCTGCTTCGCCGCTTTCGACGCCCGCGACGCTCTGTTATTATTTTCTGTTTCCTTTTTACTTTTGGGCACAAGTTCGCCCCATTAAACGTTTAGTTTCTTTTGTTATCACCGCCTCATCAGTTGTCATTCGTGACAATATGGCGACGGGTTGCCCATTTCATGTGGTCTTATGCACTTTAATTAATTCCTTAGCTCAAGAGCACAACTACGATTTAACTCTCAATGTTGTGACGCAAACTTGTGCCAATCACTGGTATTTTAGGCGACCTACCACATTTCGTGACAACCTTTCGATTCAAATAAAATATATCCAACTGAGGTAAACAAATGGGCGTTAAGTCGTATAAGCTGACGACGTTTGGTATGTTAATCTAAATTTTCTTTTACTGTTTCGTACAAATTAATGAACGCCACTTCTGTTTTGGTTGCCTGAAAATAAAAAAAATGGATTGTACGCACGATCAAAAAAGCCGTTTACAACTCCCTGCAACGCCGAATTAGAGCGCAGCTCTTGAGGAGGAGGGGAAGGGAAGGGGGAGTACCACACATGCGCCAGTACCACACATGCGTGCGCAAGTAGGCACATAAACACACACGCGCGCACATGCACGAACGTTTTAACAGGTGTATACACGCACACGTGCACGCACGTATACACGCACAAGCACAAGCACGCACGCACGCTCGTATGCCAGAGAAAGGAACGGCGGTGGGGAGAGCGGCAATAAGACGAAATGCCGACACGGAGCAAGAGAAGGTCGTTTCCACTCGGGAAGGCCCTGTCCACCCGACCTCGATCCCGCCTCGCCGTAGGCTTGAGCGGCCCGGGGCTCGCTCCAGGGCTCGTGTCGTGTGCGCTCTGCGTGCTCCCGGGGGAAACATAAGCCATCCCAGGTCGCACAATTCCGGTTCCCGACCGCCGCATCTCGCGCGGTAGAACGCGACAGGGCATCCTTCGTTTCTCCGGCGTGGCGGGCTTCAAATGCGGCCTGCCTTATTAGGGGAGCCTTCCTTCTCGCTCATGCGGGGCTTCGACGCCGACGGGTGAAGAGAGAGGAGAGTATACTGCGAAAGGAGAAGAGATGTATACTGCTTTTATGCTTCTGTCATGTGACGCCGACGGGTGAAGGAGAGAGTGTACTTTTGTTATGCTGGGTTTGTCATGCGATTTTACGGGCGACAGCCGTTCTTGGCGACATTTCGCAGCGGTTCCTCGTGTGTGTTTGGTGAACGGTGTGCGACGTACGTGGCCTGCTAAATTTAGCGAGAAAATGCTTCATGTAACGTCACTACAACATTTGACGTATTTCCACGTGACGTCATTTGTCGTCTCAACTGAATTTTGGGGGAAAATGCTCCACGTGACGCCATGTGGCGTCACGAGTGTGTTGAAGAGTGTGATGAGTGCGGAGATAGAAGAGGCCGTTCGCAGGTGTATTACACTATACTTCGTTTCAGCTCCCGTCCGAGCGCAGCCAAAGGCTGAGGGACGGTTCGCAACTTCGGAAAGAGCACTCCTACGCACCACAAAGTAGTCCACAAAAGTAATTCTTTTAAAATAACTGTTTTGTGCGTAAACATTGCACAATATTCCAGAAGTGTACGGCTGAGAATGATTTGCAACTAAAGGAATTAAATGTCTGAAGTTTATGTTTTTATTAATATATGTAACTTCATGTGGTTTGGTGAAAACACGTACATCCGCTGGCAACACGGCTGCAGCGCTCGGTTTTTCTGTGTGATTTCGTTCCCGTAATGGCCGAATCATGTGCTTCGCTGCTTTCCTCACCGAGTCGCTTCAAAACGCCCTTTCGCAAAGGCACGTTTGGGCGTCAGGTGTGAGAGGTCGTGATGAATGTCTACTTTCAAATTCGGCGGGAGATTCCGGCCGCGTCGTACTGCGAACGCGTTGAAAACAAGAAAAGCGTCCGGGCCACTACAATTCACTGATACGCGGCGAAATCAGGGCAGCCCTTTACCTGCCGATCACATTGAACGCCGAGAAGCTGGTGAAAGGACTGCGCCTCGAGCCCTGGTATATCCAGACAATACAAGGAAACATCAACGGCCGGGTCATCGGGCACCATGCAAAATGTACTTAAATCTCGAAACTACGCCGAAATGCCGAACAGGTGGAAAGCTCAAACACAGACGCCAGCGGCCAGCCTACGTACTGACGTCCTCTGTGACTAAATTTCAGAACGTGAAAGGGCACTTTTTAGACCTGTAGCAGACGATACCGTTGATACACCCGTAGCAGACGAAATACTCGGCGAGCGCGGGCGGCGCGGACGACCAGCGGCGCAGCGGAGTGATACAAAAGTGCAGGCGAGATCGCGTGACCTATTGCCGGCGTGTGATTGGCTCCGGCCACACGTAGCTTTGGCTGCGCTCAGACGGAAGCTAAAACGAAGTATAGGTGGTGGTGGTCTAGGTGGTGTTGTGTTTAACTCGTGTTCACACAACTGCCTCGAAGAGAGAGGAGGCAAATTTATGTAGCATATGCTCTTACTCGGCTGCCCACGAGGAAAATCGGAAATTAGGCTCTAGAATCTGTTTTCAATTTTCTACGTTGAGTCGCTCTCTCTATTTCTTCGGTCTAGAATTTATGCGCATGTTGCACCCTGCCAAGTACAGTCGTGTCCTCCCGTGTATTTATCTAACCATGCTAGCTACTATCCTTAATCCCCATGCATGCCATCCACTGTGAGCGCCGCTGATTAACACGTGACTGTATATATGGGTGGGGGCAGGCACGGCCGGTGCTTCGAAGTTCATGCGTAGTTTTACAAGGCATCAAACTGCCCTTCGTACGAAGATAAATTTCCTTTCCAAGTCTGAGAAAAAACATTTTAGTCTATCAAAACGAAAACAAAGAGCGCATCGTACTTTATTTGCTTGCGTGATTTTGTGCTTGCAAGGTATCTGATGCAGTGTTATTGAGCACGTAAACAATACATTGATAGAAACTCTAATTCAATATTTTATTTTTCGTGACTTCATTTCTGAGATTGTACTGCCTGCTCTGCCTCTGTTGCGGCAATGTCTGGGAATTGGACAGAAGTTGGAACAATAATGCAGAAAGTGAACGAAGAGTACCGCACCTCTTTCATATCGTGTCTCCTCTCTATTACCATGAGTGCTCGCGTAAGTTCAAGCCACGAGTGCGAGCATGTTGCCTTGAACGGCACTTCAACTATCTGAGAGTGCGTGCATGGATGACACGGCCAAAGTGTGACTGCGCGTTTTGTCTTGTATATTGCTTCCCTTGAAACTACGGATGAACGGAGTACAGTCCTACCCACCCTTTATCGTGAATATACTCTTTTTTAAGTTGGGACAATCTATATTTTATTTTACCAGACGCAGCCGATGCTACGAGTTTATGCATGGTAGCAATCAGACAGCGTCAAAAACGAACTGTCATATTGTGCAGAATGTTTTTGAGCGTGTTCTATTATCGCAGAACCTATCATAACAGAAAAGGTCCCATCTCAAAAGCTTCAATATATTCGCACTAATGGCGGTTATAGGAGAACAAGTTTCCCTAACTTTAAGCTCCATCAACTTTCCGAATCGAAGGCGACGAACAAGGAAGGACCAACTTCTTACAATCAGTTCCCCGTTTTCTGCTCTATGCTTTCGAAGGCGGTCGCTTTTCCGCGCGCGTAAAACCTGTGTGACGACGCTATTAGAGCGTCGGGCGTGGTCCTGGACAGGGTGGCTAGACTGACGTTTGAAAAAGGCGTCCGGTGAAGGGTTTCGTCACGTTAATCCTCCGACTCAGTTGCCATTGGCCTATCCGCTCGCCAGTGTGGTTATGGTGCCTGTAACACGTCTGCAACTGCTGTGTTTACGGCGTCCTGAAAACTGGTACCTCCATTTTCGTATGGGGACGTCATAGATGTGTCATGTTGTTTCCGGCCGGTACATCAATGCCCTACCTCCAAGGTTGTGACATCCTACCGCATGACACTCGGGCTTTTGTTGCGTCGTTTGTTTCCACTTTGGCATCACTTTTGATGCGTGAATAGAATATGACGCTACAGACACCTATCAGAGGCGTATTCCAGGCACAGTTGCATATGGTTAAAACAGATCTTGCAAATCTTCCACAGCCCGTAAATTCAGAAAGACAAACACTGGCCCCTTCGTTGGAAAGCGGATGGGCGGGCTCGCCTTCGAGCCTGCAGCGCGTGAAGAGTATCAGGCCCCTCAGAAAGGCTCTTCTTCCTACCACCAGCCATCGAACCGCGTCTTCCTATATGGCAGCGGGGCACAGACACTCTGACGACCCGGCCGGCATCTCCTGCTGCTGTGGAGGAGACCCAGACGCGTCTGGGTCGCCGGCTGCCATTCGTTTTCAGCGCGGCTGCCGAAGCCAAAGCCCGGAACGGAGCCTTCGGGAAGATTGGCCCTGCGACGGCGTATTGGTCTCAGGTGACCCGTTTGGCGGTCTGTCGCAGCGGCCGAGCCGCTTGTAATATCGGCTGTCCCGAGCCTCCCCACTGCTCCTTTCCCTCTCTCATTCTCCCGTATTCCCTTTTGGTACCATTTTGTATCGCGTCTGCAGTTATTTATTTATTTCGATCTTACTATAACGGCTTCTTCGACGTCGTCTTTCTGGCTGCTTGGACATCTTGTGGGGTTTCTTTTCGTTATTACTTCGTGGGCGGCTTGCGGGCTCCTCGCTCGAGATGGTATCTTCCTTCGATTGGCGGGAATGGTTTTCTTCTGCAGGCTTGTCTGGCTCGATTTTACTTGTGGCTACTTACGCGGCAGAGCATGGTTGGAGCAACATTCGCTTGAAAATTATATATATATATATCATTTGTTTCTTTGAGACCTGATCGAATAGCTATTTATACCTTAAAATGAATATATGGTTGACTTCAAAATTATAGAGTAAAAGTCCAGAAACCAGGAAGACATTCTTACTTTTGGCGAGCGTCAATACATCACCATCTGCAAAATGTAATTTTACCCAGCTTATTGAAACAGATCATTTGACGGCTCGCAACTTTTCCGAGCTCCGATGAGTTACAGAATTTTCTTACTCACCCATATTGGCAGCGTGCGCGAACTACCGGGGAGCTTCTTTAGCCATCATCATCATCGTTTGTGACGTCGCGGGCAGGACAAACCGAGCAGGTCTTGATTCCTTCGGCTCGTCAGCTCGCTTCATGCGCATTTTGGGTGACGTGCGGCAAAGCCTGTTTCACGCCTTGTGTTTATTTGGTGAAGTGATATTTGCAGTAGGACATTCTACCAGAGCTTGAAAACTTGGCACGCCTAGTCGTGCTAATAAGCACTTGCAGCGCTGAGGCGTCAAAGCGCTCGGTGCTGTTCTCTACCCCAGTACTACAAGCTGAATAATTAAAATAAAATATCCAGTGCTTACTCTACTACAACATCTACCACGGCGAATAGCCGTTTTTTTTAATTCTGATTCGGACAAAATAAAACTAAGAATGGAATGTCTCATCAAATTGAAATCAGGAAAGCGAAATTCGAGAGCCTTTCACCTGTGTAGTAAACACTTCAGTGAAATCGACCCCGTGTATCTTGTTGGTTCTAATGTGTTCTCTGAGTGCTGGTTTGTTATTAGCTTCAAGTTGATTTCTTTTTGAATTTTGTAAACCAGTAAGCAAACATTCCCTCAAAATAACTGGCAGAAAGAAGCGGCGGCTGGCTTCCGGAGTCGGTTCAATTACATTCCTAATTATTCACCCGGTCGACGCGAATCGTGCGAGGCTCTTTCGCGATTGAAGTCCGTTAAATCTAATAAGTCGGTGACACTTCAGCGTCCCGAAAAATGAGGTATACAGCTGCTATGAATCACTACCTTTTGTATCTTTGATTTCGTGGACGCAAAGAATTGCGCATAATGGGTGATGCGCTTGTCAGCGAGCTATTTTAAATTTGCAAACAATTCTTAGTAAAAATTGGATAGAACAAATAAGCCAATCGCCTGAATTTTTCGAGACATGGCCGACAATTTAGCAAGTTATGAAAATTTTGGCTTTCCTTTCAAGCAGAAGTCGCGATGTGACAAACTTTTTTTGCCGCGTATTTGGTAAGAGGAGTCAAGTGTCAGTTGGCTCGCCAGCAACTGTCCAGTCACACTTGGGTATAGAAGCGTTGGTATCATCAAGATGTGTGTAGCTAAAACAATTGTGCGACGCTTCGCAACACAACTGTGCGCACGCGCACAGCTAAGATGACACCACGTCATTTACTTTGGTGAATGCACAACATGTTTCTGCAGGGGCCTCCACAGATAAAAAAAGAACAACAAGAATCAGATAGAGAGGCTGTGAATAGCCCTGATGCACGCCGCGCAAGCTGTAATATGGAGCTCCAGGCTTGTTTTTGAACCTTTTTAACTTTTTAAATATAAAAAAAGCAACTTTGAGGAGCTGGTATTCATTAAAAAGATCACTCACCAAAAACATCATACACGTTTCTTTAGCATATAAACCGTTCTTAATCAGCAAAAATGCGAACTAACATAGCCACTACGGCCGTGCTATTACATAGCGCGTCGTCTGCTCGCATCCTACCCGCTGCGTCACTGGAGAGCGCCGGCGAGGTGGTGCCACCAAAACAACTCGTCGCCAATATTCGTATATTCGTGTTGTCGAACCTTGCTGAGTACACTTTCGTTTTGGGTGTAAGTGTTGCAAGAAAGATTAAAAAAGGAACCGCTCTACAGAATGGCCACTCCTCCAATAGTTAAAAATCCGCTCAATATCCGCAAGTGGTCAGCACTTCTCTAGGACGTGCTAGATTTTTCACAGTGGTTTATAAAGAATACAATACGCCAAGCGTAAACGATGAGACACGTCACAGGAAAAATTGCCCGCGACCACGACTGCAGTGTGGTAATGGCTTCGTCTTTGCCGACTCGACGTCACGACGAATGACGCGATGATCTGGATTTGTTTAACTACTAGAAAGGTCCTCAACAACTTTGTAGTAGTCGCATAAATATCTCTTGCCAACTGAGATGGGGGACGTCGCATATAAGCCTCACGTAGCGCACGCTATACTCGGGGTCAACTTTCTGTGGCAATGCAGCGAAGGCTACAGAGCCGAACCACGCCGTTTCACTGCGCTGCTGGATATAGCTCATCCAAAATAATTTGCTGGGTGTAACCTAAGCAATCCAAAAATATGATTTTTATTTTTTTACCCTTGGGTTGACAATGCTACTAAAATATTAGTCAGAATATATCAAACAAAAAGCGTTCCATTCTAACTTTTCAGGTTTTTTTGGGTTGCGTTTGCCACTGGCGCCGCGGGTATTCTGGGTTTTCTGCAGGAAAAAACATGGCGCCCTCGTCGACTGCGTTGTCCTTTCCTTCCGGAAGCTCGCCACTTTATTCGCCCCATAAGATTTTCGCGAAGTTTGAGAACCAGAAGTTGTTTAAACAAACAAAACAAATGGTCTGTAACGTGTACGCCCAGGTGAGACAGACGCAACCGGGGCTCTCCGTTGTTTCCGCATTCCGTAGCAGCAACTTACCGGCGTAAGCGAGCGTACCATCGCACGGTTGAAGTCGGAGGCTCTGAGCGCTCCTCTGAAGTCCCCAAAGCGTAAAAGGTTTCGCCTGGCGACTGGAAGATCACCCAAAGTTACTGGAAAGACTACAGCGGTACGACAGTTTTACCCTTGCTGTTCTTCGTCGGAAAGTACATAGGTACTTCATTCGCAACGAGGCGCCAACTGCGGAGAAGATTCTCAGCGATGTGACCAGCGATCCCGAGATGGGCCTGCCGAAGCTGAGTATCAGCACGATCCGCAGGCTTCTGAAGGACATTAGGTTTGCGTTTCGGAAGCGAAAGCGGAACTCTGCACTTCTGGGAAGGGAGGACATCATCGTGTGGCGGCGGAAGTATCTGCGAACCATTCGAGAAATGCGAAAGCAGAAACGGTACGTAAAGTTACTGCTCCGTTTTGGAAGACAGATAGATAAATGTTAATGCTGACGATTAAAATATAAATGCCGTATATAAAAACAATTCAGAGTAAAAAACGCAGGAAAAGGAAATAACGAGGGGTATATAAGTTTCTCGTGCAGCTAAATATTTTATCGCTAAGAGCTACTTACCGCTCGTTATACATAAAAATGATAATTTTTAATTTTAGGTAATTTTTGTTTTTGTTTTGGTTCTGGGTTCGTGCTTCTTATTTGTATTTTGCACGCCATACCGGTTCAGCAAGGGAAGTGACATGCGCATATCGACGTGTTCTAATGAAATATGGATAGCTCTCAATGACGGGATTTGGTCAGTCATGTGGGTGGTATACCTGCTGCGAGCATTTTTTATTGTGGTAACTTTGCGATGCCGTAGTGGTTGCTCGAAGCCACCAAAATCTATAAATAGCTGGCTGCACGGTGGAATGATGTTAGATGCAAGCCATAAATGCCTTGTTTGTCTGAAATATTTCCCTCGTTTTCGAAGGACTATATACTACCTCGACGAGGCTTGGGTAAATGCTGGCCACACCAAGGAGAAGGTGTGGGAGGACACCACCGTGTCATCACCTGAGGACGCCTTTCGCAAAGGTCTCGCAACCGTGCTTCGTGCACCAAGCGGCAAAGGTGGTCGGCTTATCGTCCTTCATGCCGGAAGTGAAAAGGTCTTCGTGAACGGAGGATGTTTCGTTTTCCGGGCAACAAAGAGTGCTACGACTGACTACCACAGTGAAATGGGTGGCCCACGCTTTGAGAAGTGGTTCACGGAACAACTTCTACCGAACATCGAACCACGGAGTGTGTTGTCATGGATAATGCTTCCTACCATAGGGTTCAGCTCGAAAAGTTGCCAACGACGTCCACGCGCAAGGCCGAAATTCAGTCATGGTTGGCCGAAAAAAACATTCCGTGGTCTGGTGACCAGTTGAAGCCCGAGCTCCTCCAGCTGGTTAACCAGAACAAGCACACGTTTTTTGGATACCGAATCGAAGCCCTGGCCAAGGCTGCTGGTCATGACATTGTTCGACTTCCTCCTTACCACTGTGAGCTCAATCCTATTGAAATGGTATGGAGCCAGGTCAACGGGTATGTTGCCGCCAACAACACTTCATTCACTCTCGCTGGAGTCGAAGAACTGCTGAGCAAAGCCATCGACCTCGTGACTCCAGAAAACTGGATGCGGGACTGCGCTCATGTGGAGCGTCTTGAGAAAGAGGCGTGGGAGCGGGATGGTGCAATCGACACCAGACTAGATGACTTTATAATCCCTTTAGGTTCCGACTCCAGCACCTGCAGTGACAGTAGTGCCAGCTAAATGAGTGGTGTAGAGGAACTTTACGCCACTCATTTCACTACACCACAGCACCACATGAGCTCTGTCGGCTCATGTGGTGCTGGTTGTGTACGGCAACTGAAGAGACGCTTCCTTTTCCTTTCTCAAGCCAAGCAGCTTGGAAGGACGCTCTGTCGGCTCATGGGGTGCTGGTTGTGTACGTCAACCGAAGAGACGCTTTCTTTACCTTTCTGAGGCCCAGCATCTTGGAAGGACGCTTTGTTGGCTCATGTGGTGTTGGTTGTGTGCAGCAAGCGAAGAGACGTGTGTGGCAGCTTGAGAAACACTTCTTGTACCTTTCTCATACATAAGACGAAAGCTGAGAGCAAGCAGTATTCAGTGGTATGTAAGGTATCCTATTTAATTAGGGACAGATGCAAAGGGAAAATTTGACTACAACGAAGAGACTGAACGGATTTTGCCATTTGTTCCCGGTGAATGAAATAAGCCTGGTGGAATTATCTGTCAAGAACTGCTAGATTATTTTGACTTCCAGGAATGCATTGTTGAGTTGTCTGATCGTCTGTAACTGTTTCAACCATCTGGCAAAATAAAAAAAATCACTGCACATTGTACATAAGATAATCAACTGTACCCACTTGCTATGTTTTGTTTATGTTTGTCTTTTCGACTACAGAGGGTAGATTGCACATGTAAACGTCCATGTAGAGCTTAAATAACTATTTTCCAACGCATTTCTACGGGCTGCTAAATGGCGAGGAGTAATGTGTATAGTAAATTTCTCACTTTCAAATTTAGAAACGCTGAATATTTCCTTGCTGTCAGCCTTAGCTTTTGTAAAAATAATCGACTCGATCCCTGCCGGAGGTCACGGGATATGAAGTCGAACACCCAAAAGGTAAAAACACGCTGTCATGGAACAGAATTTACAGAAACTTTCTGACCATTTATTTTCGAACTTTTGGGGCCAGCGGTAATTGTGTGGATATTTAGACAGCGTGACGTTTGTCAGCCATCCCGGACTTGACACATTTCTATGCTGTAGATGAGCAACTCGGCGAGTGCAGTCGACGCAGGTACGCTGTTCATCGAAGAGATCAAAACGGACGAGTGGGGATTGAGCACAGAATCCATGGGTTCTGCAGCGCGAGCTTTCGCTATGCGTCTTCTGAGCTGCGCAGCGCTAGGACACTGGGCCGGCTGTAACTCAGCGCGATTCAAATGGGATTGGACTTTGCGCCGTAGTGATGTGCGTGCTCCTATTTCGGTATACTGCGCCCGCGCTATGTAAACACGCTACACATGTCCGTGGCGCTGCCGAGTTTTCAGCAACAGAAGAGTTTACATATCAGTGCCCTCAAAACTGCGGCGGTGACGAAATTCAGGACAGTTCTTAAATTGACGCCGCACATTCGCGTCGGTCGCAAGATATCGTCCACGGTATAATTTCATAAGTCGGTTCGAGTTCTTCAGTCAAAGCGTTGGTGTGTGTTTAGGAACAGGTGAAGCGTAGAGAAGGACACACAGATATGCCTGCATGCTCGGTACTCGCAGTTCAGAGCCCTCAACCGCGAAACTCGTACGGAGAGATGAACTGTAGCAAATGCGCGTCTGTCACGCCCATACCGAAACCGAAACCAATTTATGGGGAACTGCGTATCGGAGGAACACAGAGCTGTTAGCTCCGCCCCTTAGCTTTCTCTTCATTGCCACAGAAAGTTGACCCCGAGTATAGACGGCCTCAGTTGCGGTGACGTCGCACCACGACACCTGAGCCTCAGGTCGCGTCCATTCGAGGGCTTCTTCTCTGTGTGTAAAATAAATGAGTGCGTCAAGCTCCGAGCAGACATTGGCGATGGTTCACCCACGTCAGGTGACGACCGGGGTAGAAAAGGCGGAACGGAAAGCTAGACTTGCCGCTGCAGCGAGCGAACCTTTACTGCGAGGTTGATAAGGATATATTATAGTTAGACAGGGTGTCGCAACTATTGATGTGACTGTACAATAAATTCACGCAGGAGTGAGCAAATTGTATTAAAACTTTCGATTTCACGGAAGCTAAGAAAACAAAAAAGAGAGAGTCTACACGAACTTCGCATGATCCTGGTTACCAATGTCTTTGCGTGTGTTCTTACTGCAGATGTTATTGTTTAGTTTATTTCTATTTTATGTAAATAAAAAAACTGCGGCTTCTGACACCTTCGATCATCTTTCAGGGATGATCAACAATCGGTGAAGGCAGATCGATGATTCTACAGGGACACCGCGAAACAGTTACTTGTTGCTGCGTTTTGAAGGGAAAATAAATAAGATCAGGAGAGCACTAAGAACAACCTCGCCTTAACTATTGGTAGTGTTATCATGATATGTCCGTGTTTTGACTAAGACAGCAAACACCACGAGAAAAGAAAAATCTGCACACATACCAAAAGTGAACGAGTATTAAGGACGCACCCTTCCATTTGTGTGCAAAGCTGTACACCGCCATAACTTTTTCCCCTTTCCTAGCGCACAAAAAAAAATGACGGAGCAAAAATAACGACAAAGACGCGAGAATATTAATGACAAAGGGCAGCTAGCCACCACGATGGCCTGACCAGAGCGGCTCTCCCGCGGCATCGCGGAAGCAGCTCTCTCGCGGGCTGTTTGCTTTTCCACTAGCATCCCCTTCCCTGCCGCCCCTTTGTTTTCTTGGCGCCGGTGCGGCGCGCTCGGGCAAAGCCCATAGCCCCAGAGCGGTGCGCGAACTCCCTGTGCAAACGGCTCGATGACGGACGACGCTGCAAGCTCCCCCATCGTGCACTCGCTCTCCTCCCTCGACGTCGTCGACACGCTTGTACACACGTTCGTGCGAGCGTGTGTTCCCGTCCGGCTACACGCGGCTTCCTCGCGCCGAGCGTATCATTCATCGGTACGACTCGAGCATGCTGTACTCCGTTCAGCTCCAGGCTGACAGTGCGGTGGGAACTACGTTCTCGTCGGACGAGTCGGACGTCTATGTTTCGCGGCGTGATGACGGTCCGGCACGCGGCCTCGTGCGGCCAGCGGGACCAGTTGACGAAAGGGAGGCGGCTGATCGGTCCGGCGAGGCGCGTTGCTCCCACCGTACTCCCAACTTGGGACCCAACTTGGGGAGCGAGCGGAGTCTCGGCTGCGTGTCCCTGGCAAGAGCGCGACACACAGTCAGTTCGAGACCGTGATCGAACGTTTGCTCGCGTTCTATTCCGAACAAGTCGGTCTCGAGTGGCGCACTGTGTGTTCGGCCGAGTTTCGCGGCACAGCACATGCACACAGACGTTTGACATAGCTATTGGCGATGAGACCTTTCGGTGGCGCCCTCTGAAGGTGCCCTTTGCTGACGTCACGACCAAGATCATAATGAGCGAGCGACAAGTTCGATGGTGCATGAAAAAGTGCGGTGGAAGCCTGTCACCACGTTGCTATATCAACACCGTCATTGTCGAGGGCCTGACTTTGCTCTTATTTCCCTCGATGACAGCAGAACTAATCCTACTAAAGACGCCATAGCCAGCGTTTGGCCAATCGTGGAAGGCCGATCACAGAGACGATTTTTGTCGCGCGCGTCGCGCACTGGTTCCCTCAGCCGTGTGCGCGATTGCTGGGCTCGTGCTGGCGGCGGGCTTCCACAGTTATTTTGCAACGTGCATCCCGCACCCTGGAGACTGCCGGTCTTAGTAGCCTATGCAGAGAGAAAGCCGTCTGCTTGAAGGAGTTGATGTGACGTCAGAAATACTCCGGGCTTTGATTGGCTCTGATTGGAGGATTGAGGGTAGACCTCAAAGCAAGCTGCCTCGAAGTCTACCCGCTATACTTCATTCAGAACCAATCAGAGCTCGGCATTTTGAAGTCACCACAAGCCCCGCAAGAGAAGCGGACCAACTTGCGCTCCGCATTAATCTGAGCTCGTTCTGAGCATGCGCTCTAAACATCGCCCTCAAACCCGGCGTGCAGTGACGCCATATCTCCCTCAAATATGGCGTTCAGTGACGTCATATGTGGTCGGCTAGGAGATTCAATGAGAGTTTTCAAGAGCCCCGAATTGAGGCTGCTCGAACTTCATCTTCCGAAGGAAGCGGACACAAGATGACTGTGAGGTCACGCAAGCTTCTTGTTTAGTCGAACAATTAAGCGTGAGGAGCCCCATGGAAGCCAAACTGAGGATTACTCAAGCGACCCTATCGTTTTTGTTGAACACATAATGAAACTTTGGGGCTTTTATATCGGAAGAATTGCGCCAAGTTTTACATTCGGATGGATTTAGTTGACTTTACGAACACCACGATACGCTTCTCCAGGCTCGAGACTCACTATAACTCCTCTTTTTCCGTTGAAGCCAGCACCGTTCTTTGAAAAATGTGTGAGTATCGTCCTGCCAATGACGAAAATGACAATGCGGTTTCCTCGGAATTAAGTACAGTTACAAAACGACTCACTCTACACGTTTCGACCCGTTTTAGTTCTTTTATATATTCACACTATCGATCCAGCGCGCGTCACCCTGACTTTAAGCTCCAGTACATAAGGTTTGATCATCCTAGCTTTAAGCACCTTTCACACTCCCCAAGCAGTGTCGCGAAAATTGCGTTCCGCAGTGTCCATCGCGGCGTCGGAGGCTTCCACGCAATCTTGCGACCCGCTTTCATTTCCTTTATTTCCGTTCTGATGTCCGAAGTACTCCGCCGTAGATCATATACTTTCGCTAACAGCGATGTCTGTGATCGTAGCGAGCACTCCTCTCAGGCCACTCTCTCTCTCTCTTTCTTTCTCTCTTCCTCTCTCTAGTCTGCGTTTCCCCTTACCATAGACCACGAAGGGTGCTACGAGCCTCCGAAACCAATCCCACGCCGCATGAGTGTGACGTCACTTTCAGGGCGGGTGCGGCGATATAGGGGTCACGTGATGAGCTTCAAAGCGCTGGATTAGCTGGGGATGACTCGTACTATCCGCTGCGATCCATCGTGAGGTGAAAGCGGAGCGTACGTGTCGCCTCACTGGGGATGATAAAAGCGTGTGGGCACGCGTGTTTGATGAGCGCTGGCTGGATACACCGCCCGGCTCGTCTTCCCGACCCGTCGCGGATGGCCACTCGATCGCCAAGAGCCGTGTTTGCAGTGCACGACGAGGGGAGGGAGACCTCTCTGGCGAAACCCAATTCCCCTGCGGCCCGCTCACCCTCTCTTCCTGATATCCGAGAGGAGAAGAATCGGGCGCGGAATGGACGGGACAGAGTGGTGAAGAAACATCGCTCTGGATCAAAGCGTTCTTTTTTTTTTTTTACCCGTGGTCACCTTACGATTGTTGGACGAAGAAGACGAGTGCAGTCCTGGGGTTTCCGAGACGCAACTTTAATGTGGAAAGGGGAGATCGATCGGTGGCCGAGTGTGACGCGCCGCAGCTTGAAGCAGAACGAAAGCTCGCGCTGCAGAATTAAGGGGATCCCGCCTTCTATTCAAACACCTGCCCGTGTCGATCTGAACTACATTAAACAAGGCTGGCATTACTGCCGCGTGATACACGTAAAAAAAATCCAGTGCACATGCCTTGTGTTGAGCAAACAAAGAGTCCCGGGGAGAACAAGCTGGACACAGCGCCCCCTATAGTTCGATGTCCTCGACCAATAGACACACATAAGTAAAACGCTAGCGTGTGTGAATGGGGCGTTACCGTGTAGATTATTGGGTGACTGCATAAGTGAGTGAGTGAGTGAGTGAGTGCATGCATAAGTGTGAGTGGATGAGTAACTGAATGCATAGGAGTGAGTGAGGGAATAAGTGAGTCATTCGGACATTAAGTTGGTGACTGAGTGAATTAGCGCAGAGAGCGGAATGAGTTATGAGTGAGGGAGTGTGGGCACAAGAGTGGACGAGGAAATGCGCGAGCGAATGATTGCGTGCACGGGTGAGCGATTCGGAGGGTTAGAGGAGGAGTAAACGAGTGAGGGTACTTGTGAGTGAATGAGAGAGCGCTTGAGTGAGTGATTTAATGGTTAGTCGGTTCGTGTGTGATGCGAGAGTGATTGAGTCAGTGCTTCTGTGAGTGATTGAGTCACTGTGCAGGTTAGTACATAACTGAATGAGAGCGCGTTTGTTTGCGTGTTTGACTAAATAATTAGTAACTCGCTCGATTATTCACTTACTCACTTACTGATACACTCACTTATCATGGGGGAGCGCTTGAGTGCATGAATGAGCGTGTGAATGAATAGGGAAGTGGATGACTGAGTTTGTGCATGCTGGAGTGAGTGAGGAAGTGCGGCGTGAGTCCGTGAATATATGGGTGAGTAGGTTAGTGCATGAGTGGGTGAGAGCGTGTGTGCGCGCATTGGTGGATGAGTGCATGAGTGAGTGATTGCATGCCCGAGTGAGTGAGTTAGTGAGTGACTAGTCAGTGAGTGATAGAATGATTATGTGAGTGAGTAAGTCCTCCTCACCCAGTCACTCACTCACTGATGCACTCGCTTATTGTAGAGGCGTGCGTGAGTTAGTGAGTCTGTGAGTGAGTGATTGCGTGTACGAGTGGCTGAATTAGTGAGTGGGTGGCTACATAATGAGTGAGTCGGTTTGTACATGAGTGGGTGAGTGCATGCATTATTCAGTGGGTTAGTTTATGGGCGAATGAGGGTTAGGAGCGTGAGTAAGTGGAACGGTGAGTGTAGGAATGAATGCAGTATTCATAGGGGATGTAAGTGTAAGTGCATAAAAACAAGCGAGTGCGTTAGTGAGAGGGTGAGTGCATGTGTGCATGAGTGAGGGTGTGAGTGAGTCATTGCGTGCGTGAATATTTTAATAGTTTAGTTCATAAGTGGGTGAGTGTGCGTGAGTGAGTGAGTTAGTGATAACTCCCTTTATCACTCCTCATTTGCTCACTGACTCACTGATAGCTTCATTAATCGTAGGGAGTACCTGAGTGAGTGTGAGTGCGTAATTGAGTGCGTGAGTAGAGTAAGTGTGTGTGTGAGTGCGCGAGTAAGTGAGCCCGTGAGGGAGCGAGCAAGCGAGTCAAGCGAGTGAGCGAGTGAGTGAGTGAGTGAGTGAGTGAGTGAGTGAGTGAGTGAGTGAGTGAGTGCAGTGAGTGAGTGAGTGAGTGAGTGAGTGAGTGAGTGAGTGATGAGTGGAGGATGAGTGAGTGAGTGAGTGAGTGAGTGAGTGAGTGAGTGAGTGAGTGAGTGAGTGAGTGAGGGAGTGAGTGAGTGAGTGAGTGAGTGAGTGAGTGAGTGCGGGTCTGTGGGAGTGTGCAAGTGAGTATGGTACTGAGTGAGTGTGTGAGTAGTGTAAAGTGTGTGTGTGTGAGTGTGCGAGGGAGTGACAGAATGAGTGAGTGAGGTTTGTGTGAGTGTGCGAGTGAGTAAGGGGCTGAGTGAGTGCGTGAGAAGTGTGAAGTCTGTGCGTCAGTGTGCGAGTGAGTGTATGTGAGTGAGTGAGTGAGTGAGTGAGTGAGTGAGTGAGTGAGTGAGTGAGTGAGTGAGTGAGTGAGTAGTGTGAAGTGTGTACGTGAGTGTGCGAATGAGTGAGTGTGCATGGGAGGAGTGTGTGAGTGAGGGAATGAGGTGTGTGGTGAGTGTGGAAGTAAGTGACTGAGTGAGTGTGAATAGTGTGAAAAGTATGCGTGAGCGTGCGAATGATAGTGGGAGTGAGTGAGTGAGTGAGTGAGTGAGTGAGTGAGTGAGTGAGTGAGTGAGTGAGTAGGAGTGAGTGAGTGAGTGAGTGAGTGAGCAGATATGGTGTCTTTCTGTGTGAGTGTGCGTGTGGGTGAGTGAGTGAGTGCGTGAGGGAGGAATATATTTAGTGATTGTGTGTTTGAATGTGCGGCTGCGAATGTTCTTGTGTGTAGGTGTATAGTATGTATCGGGAGACGGTCATGGCAAGAGTCGCTAAAATATGTTCGGGCCTATGCGAGAAAAAAAGTATCGTAGAGTAAGTTTGCTTTTAGCAGACGTAACAGTACATTCCCCTACTTCTTTTGTGCCAATTTCTACTCTAAACAATGAGGCTGGAACCAGGCTGGGAGTAGCACTTTTAATAGGCCCTTCTGTTTACAAGCATGACCTGCCGCTTGCGTCCGAAGCGACTTTCGGTCTCTCCGTCTTTGCAAGTCTGTCGAGCTTGCTTATGTCACCAGTGCTAGAAAGCATATATGCTACACGGACAACAAAGTCGGGGATTCAACGAGGGCCTTCGGCTGTACAATTTAACGTCTTGGAGGAAAAAGTTGGTATCCAAGAATATTAAAAAATTTCAACAGATCTCGCACTTTGTCCTTTTACAGTTCACCTGGAGAACCGGTAGCTAAAGGTTTCATCGACATTTTGAGTAACGGTCTTTCGGCGGGCTTTGTTCATTATTTTTGATAGCACCTTTGTATCCCTGCGTCCCTAGGGCCCCCGGGGGTTTCGTTTGCGTCATGGCGTCCTTGAGCACGCCGTTGAAGGCGCAGTGTTTTCTGTTTAGTGTCCCTGCCGACACGGCAGTGGACGAAATCATGGACACTTTCTCAGTGGCCGCTGATCCCAGCGGCCAATTCAGTACCTCCAGCATCACTGTGGCGTGAGGCTTCTGGCGGCTGTCAGCAGCATGGCTGTGGCCAACTGCCTGATAGCACAAGGCTCCCTTGTGCTTCGTGACGAGGCCTTGCCCTTGGAAGTGGTTGGTGCCCACGTCATCCACGTTTCTGTGTATTGCCTGCCGCCCTGCATGTCGTGAGAGGCCCTAGTCCAGGCTCTCAACCCGCACGGAGGTTTGAAGGCGAGTCACCTACGCGACCTTCCGAGTCCACCCCGACGTCAAGACCGGTACCAGGGTGGTGAAGGTTGTGGGAATTTCCTTGCTGCTACCGGTCTCGGGGATTGACACAACACACCGGTTCAACCACACGTAGACATTTAATAACCGTTATCGCACGCGCCGCGATCCCAAGAGCCCTCGCGCACACACTGCAACGGCCCTTTATCAGCGGCGGAGTAAAGCGCACACCTAGCTCGACGCGCGTGGAGCGAAAGCTCGCGCTGCAGAACCCAGGGATCCTGGGTTCGAGCCCCACCCCTGCCCGTTTCGATCTGGATGAGCATCGTTCCGGCGTGCGGTCGTGTATCACTACTGCGTGGTGCACGTTAAAGACCCCAGGCTAGCGGTTGTACCGCACTGGCTGAATTGCTCATCTACAGCGAGTGACTCGTCGCAACTTTAAATGGCTGACCAACTACACGCTGTATAAATATCCCACAACCCAATTTATCAGCGGCGGAGCGCCGCTCGCGTGGCCAGTTACCCTTGGCCCCCTCGCGGTGGAAATGACCACTGACGATTTGGTAGAGGGGCAACGTGCGCCAACGCTTTGAATCCCAAGATTACCCACAAAACGGAGACGACGAAGCCCATCCCCAACTTCATCACTGTTCATGGCCACCTCGTCATGGTGGACTACCGAGGCCTCCGACGCGTGTACAGCAGGTGCGGGCAGGAGGGTCACATTGGTCCAACCTGCAAAACTCCACGTTGTGACCGGTCTAGCGTCTTCGGCCACCCCACCTCCGGCTGCACTGCGCCTTGCTTGCGGTGTGGCCGTGGCCACGCAACCACCGACTGCACGCCACGGAAGACGTACGCTGCAGCAGCGCAGCTGCCCCAAGATACCCCGGCCCTCTCCTCCGCAATCCGCTCCCGTCGAAGGGCATTCCCTCCCCACCCACTGTCCCGAGGAAGACCCTGTCCTTTCCGTTCTTCTACGAGTTTCACCTTCACCTGCCATCGACCCAGCCACCGGCTCGTCGGAGGAGGTGGTTCCCCAAGACGCCCCCGTCTCCAGCATTTCCTCGGACGCAGCCACGACCTCCCCCGCCGCCGACTCCGATGACCTGAGGTCGAACTCCGACCGCCTCGTCATTGCGGACGAGGAAGAGGTCACTCCAGGTTATAGAAAAACCGCCCTCCACACCGTCTCACCAGGACCCCTTGCCAACATGCTTCGGGCTGTCGTCAACGGGCCTAGCACCCGCAAACGACAGCCCGAAGACATGCTATGCGGCCGCCCCGACGTCAAGCGTGCCCTCCCGTCCACCAGCAGCGGCTCGGACGCCCCCCCCCCCCCCCCCCACACACACACACATTTCGACTGCCCCCCAAAAAGGCCGTGGACTCGTTGTAGTCGACTCCGACGATTCCGATCCTCTGGTATTTTAACCCGTCTAATGGCCATAAAACGTTTTTCTTTCTTCCTTTGACGCAAAACTACGTCTTTCTCTGCGCTTGGGAGGGTGGAAAGTTGGAAGATCGTTGTCACGACAACTTGGTCATGGATGTGACGTCACACAGATAACACCGGAGCGCCGACCGATTGGCATCGCCGAGCTCCCTGACGGCGCGCCTTGCCTTCTGCCGAGAACCGCGCAGCGCGCACGCGCGTCCTATTAATGCGATAGCATTCTTTATACTTCGTCTTACCCTACGATGGACTAAAGGCAAAAGCTACAGACCGCCTGATCCAATCATGAGCCACTTAGAAATTGCGTATTGCGCTTTGATGCACGTATCAGTGCCCGCGTCTCGGATCACTGATGGGGATGGGCGGACGGTGGTTCGAATCAAAATAGCACTGAGTGACTCAACAATTTTAGATTGCAAGAAAGAGGCTGTTTGCAGTGTCGAAGCTATAGAAAGGATGCAGCGTTTTTGGGCTCGGAGCATTATTCGTCCACCCCTAATCAATGCTAGGCATGTCATAGTGTAGCGTGGAACGTGATTGGACCTGGCGGCCCGTGGCTTTGGCCTTTAGTCCATCCTAGGATGAGACAAAGATAGTTACCCCGCCGTCCCCCCCTCGGATTTCTTGGACTTTAGGCGTTCTAATGCGCAGTAGGTATGCGCAGTAGACAATTTCAGCTCACATTCTCACATTCCTTCACATTCGTACCCTATCCGAAGGACCTGACGACCTTGACGTCGTCGGAGAGGTCGTCCTTGAGGTCGTTCTAGAGGTCATCCTAGACCTTGTCCTCGACGTCGCCCTAGACATCGTCCTTGAGGTCGTCCTAAAGGTCGTCTAGACGTCGTCCTCTAGGATGTCGTCCTTGAGCTCGTCCTTGAGGCCATCTTAGAGGTCATTTTAGATGTCATTTTAGACATCCAAGCGACGTCTAGACGTCATCCTTAAGGTAGTCCTAGAGGCCGTCCTTAAGATCGCCCTAGAGGTTGCTCAAAACGTCGTTCTCGACATCGTCCTAGACGTCATCCTTGAGGTTGTGCTAGAGGTCGTCGTAGGCGTCGTTTTCATGCCGTCCTTGAGGACGTCGTCCTCGACGTCGTCTTAGATGTCGTACTTGAGGTTGTTCTAGATGAACGCTATCGCAATTCATAGACAACCAACAATAGTGGTTTAGCACACGTAGCAGAGTGCGTTGGATAAACTATGGTACATACAGAAAGAATAGAACCGCTGAAATGGACGAAGGACAGACACTCACAGTTGTGTGTCCCTCGTTTCGTCTTTTCTTGCCTTATACCTTCAGTACAAACTCGTTAAAGCAGCAGTGTCGTTGCATCCTTTCAATCAAAGCCAATCAGAGCTCGGCGTCGTTCTGACGTCACCGTAACTCCTGTGCAAGAAGCAGACTTGCCTTCCGCATTCATTAAGTGCTTACATTGATGGTTGAGCCGTGGTACAGAGTGAAGGTGACTTAGAGTCGGTAGTCACCGGGTTGTCTCTTGGCTTGTAGCTGCTTGCAAGGCCGTAGAAATGTTCGGTCGTCTCCGAGGCGTCCGAGGACCATGCCGAGCCCCCTGGGCAGTGGTGCAACCAGGGAAAAGGAAGCTATAGGGCTTAATCCCACCCTCCCCTTTTCAAAAAATAAAAATTCAGTCGGCTCCGCAGGGTTCTATATCTTTCAAGCTTACAGCAGAGCCTCTGACGAGCACAAAACAATATTTTTAGATCGCGTTTCGTTTACATGTTATTATGCTCCTTTAAGTTGCTCACAAGCGTTATAAAAAAGAAAAAACCTAGAAGCACAGCTGCTGAAAGGAACGCATTCTTTGCGTTTCCATAGAACGCTGAGGTAGTGACTTATGTATTTGTGTTTGTTGATTTTAATATTTTTTTCAGGCATCCTGTTAGCGCGCATAGACAGACGCTTGTATTCGTACCTGCCTGGTGCATTAACTGACGCTACAGCACCGCCTTTACAGTCGCGCCTCAGACGCTACCGTCACTTTTAGATGGTCGCGTTTTGAAAATGCGCTCCCGCCAACTGGCCGAGAGAAACAGGCCTACAATATACACATGCGCCTTTGAACGCCCCCACTCCCCCCTTCACGTACCCCAAGTCATGGACGTCCCAGTTACCTCAGCCCAGAGCCGTGTATAGAGAGAGTTTGGTCAATGGGAGGAGCGGGCAGAGCCAGGGCGTGCACCAGACGCAGATAGAGGGCTTGGCATGCTCTCTTGGTTAACCAGAAGGAGAAAAAAATCCCCTAGGGGTGGTAGCGAGAAACAGGTTTGATAAGGGCGTCAGGGTTAAATGTAGTAACTCTTTATGGTTGAAAATGTGGTGCACGTGATGTTTCGATTAAGATCACGCAGAAAGACGTAAGAAACGAATATGGCGCTCGAACTCTGTGTTGCTCGGACAGAGTGTGACCGCTCGGACGGCAGATTCCCGGCCATCGGCGCCTGGCGTCGATCGTTCCGGTAGTCGCACTCTTCCAACATGATTTTGGATGGCCGTGATTGAAACATCACCTGAACCATATTTTCAGTCCCCAGGAGTTACTCCGACGCACCTATTAGTTTCGTTTCTCGCGACAACCGCCAGGGTATTCTGTCCGGCTTCTGGTTGACCACATTCGAAGTTGTAAAGACGCCCTGGAACACGACCAGCCCGCTTTCGGTCAATGGTGCCTCCTCATTTGACTCCTATGCTTCCCAATGAATGACCAAACCCTCCTGCCCCTCCCCTACCCTTCCTCCCCCCCCCCTCAAAAAAAAAAAAAATCCGGCTACGCCGTTGTTTTTTTACCCTTCCGGTTAGGCGTAGCTCGGCGGCGTCGGCGCCCGGCATGGAGGAGCGTCAAAGCCCCAAACGGAGCTAAAAGTTGGGATGGAGTCACCGAAAAACTCAGTGGGGTAACCGCTTAACTTCCTGCATCGGGTGCTATCCAAGATGCGGGTGTTATACCCCTGTTACGCGGTCACCGTTAACCGCTGTTAACTCAGCTTTAACTGCTGTTACGCGGCACCACAGTTACCGCACTATATTTTCGGACACACACTTCACTTCGCAAGAAGTGAACAGCGCACGTGCACTGCTTTGATGGG
Organism: Ixodes ricinus; assembly: GCA_037355805.1. NCBI lineage: Eukaryota > Metazoa > Arthropoda > Arachnida > Ixodida > Ixodidae > Ixodes > Ixodes ricinus. Next base: position 27,777 of record JAZHYW010006269.1, read on the forward strand.
TGCTCAAGATGCTCAAACGCAAGTCCGTTCATAGCTTTGACTCCCTAGCCGCAGGATGTTCGCATGTATTGTCGCTAACTGTGGCTTAGCGCAACTGAAGTTAAGTGTGGCTGTGTAACAAGGATATGAATACTCATAAAATTTCAACACGGGTGATTTTTTCGGAGCTCAATACCAACTGTTGTTCTGCAGAGCAAGCGCGCGAGCGCTCGCTCTGCAGAAGAGAGGTGCGCATGCGCAGTGTGGTCTCACGTAAATGATGGATTGGATGTATACGTACGTTGGGAAAACTGCGGTTGAAGACTTCAAGCCGGAGCACGACGTGCTCAATCCCTTTTCCAACGGAGGCTGCAGGAGCTCGTTTGATTCGCTCGATTGGCCTGATTTTGTGAATGTTGTCCTCCGGGCTCTGTGCGCTGCGTGCTGCGGTAAGCCTAGTGGTGTGCTCCCACGGAGTGATAAAGTCCGATACAAATGAACAATTTTCAGGATTTTTAGACACGCTCAGTGTGCGGAGAAGTTGTAACAAGCACATGTAAGCTCTTCTGTAAGGTCCTCTTTATAGCCATGGGGGAAATTGACGCTCATTACCAAAATAGCTCATTTGCGTTTTTACGGCCCAGTTCCTGTTTGCGAACGAGAACTGTACATTGGATGTAATGCCCAAAAGACGGGACGTGTTCTGTTCGACTTTTCTGCCTAGATTGACGGTACAGTTCGGTTTGTGAAATAAAGCAGTACATTGGATGTAATGCCGAAAGACCGGACATGTTCTAGTCATCATTCCCCCTTATATTCATGCTTTTTTAAGAGTATAGCCTTTTGGATGACCTTCGTGACATCGGCACAGCCATCGTTGATTTCTTTTCCTCCCTTTATCGCTTGGAGTCTGCGGTGTTCACCCCAAATTTTGCCGAGCAGGTTCGAATTTTCTGTGGTGACCTATCGTCATGCCCTGAATATTTTAGTTCCTCCCTGGTGCGCCCCACCACACGCGACGATCTGTTTGACCTCCTTCGTGCGATGAAAGTCGGGTCTGCTCCCTGTCCTGACGGTTTCTCTGCATAATTTTATAATTCCTTTTGGGACATCCTAGCAGACCCTCTTGTTCGGATAGTAAACTACTTCTTGAAGACTGGGAAGTCCCTTCTTCCTTCCGGTGCGGTCGGGTGGTCCTTCTGCCAGGGATGGGCCCCCGTCTGACCCTGCGGCATGGCGTCTTATCACGCTCCTGAACGTGGACTAGAAGCTCTTGGCATCTCTGTTTCTCTCGCGTCTCCGAGCAGTCCCGCCCCACGTAGTGAGCCCATGCAAACCTGCTCTTCTGCTTGGCATAAATATCTTCTCCTCTTTGTCCCCTACACGCAACCTTTCTGCCTACGCACACTTCACCAAATTGTCAGGAACCTTCGTCTAGCTTGACCCGATGAAAGTCTTTGACCGCGTCGAGCATTGCTTCTTGTTCGTAGTTTTGCGCGTCTTTGGTTTCCCCGAGGCGTTCATTGCCCTGAATCGGTCCTACAGCCACCTAACCAGCCGCCTCCTCATTAATGGGTGGCTCCTTGAACCCTTCCCCGTCACTCGGGGAGTACGGCAGGGCTGCCCTTTGTCCCTTTTGCTGTATGTTCTGAGCCTCGATCCCCTTCTTGGACGTCTGACATCCTGCTCGGAGATTCCCGGCTTCCCTTCACCCGGCCAAGTCTCTGTGTTGGTCAGTGACTACGCCGACGACGTTTGCTTGTTTGTCCGAGATTCTGAGAGATTTGAAGTGGCCAGGAAGCTCTTCTCAGAGTATGGTACGCTCTCTGGTGCGAACTTAAACCGCTCCAAGAGCCAGGCTCCCTTATTTTATGGTGTGATATCCCCCAACCTTGCCAACAGACGTTCCGGTCGTCACCGAACTCCGTGTCCTCGGCGTTGTTTTCGACTACCGAAGTGTGGCGCTCCCTACGTGGGAGACTGCGAGCGATAGGTCTCGGTTGCTGAAGCATTTGCATTGTCCCCCCGGGACCGAGCGTACTTGGTTAAAACAGTTCTCTGCGGTCAACGTTTTTACGCTGCTCAAGTCGCCATTCCAGCCCTCCGTTGCGTCCAGCGGGCGACTTCCTGTCTCTTTCGCTTTTATTGGACCAAGGGCACCAAACATGTCACAAGGCCAGTGCTTCGCTTACCTACGTCCCTTGACGGCAGAGGTATGCCGTGTATTGACACCATGTCCCGTCTGTTGGCTCTTCGCATCGTTTTGGGGGTGCTATAGAAAATAGAGCACACTGCGTGTTCCCTGGCTCTTTATTTTTTGGGGCCTTCACGTCGCACGCTTGTCTCACGCGCCTTGGGCAACCTCTATCCAAGTGGCGATTCTACACCCTCATTCTAACAGGCGACGGTGGGCCTCTATGTTGAGCTGATGAGCAGGTTCCCAGACCTTGCAGTGCGCAATGTACCACCTGCTCGCATTGTTGAAGGTGTCTGTGTGCCGCGGGTAACCGCCAAGGGGAAACGCCAGGCGACCGCCTTTTCGGGGCTGTCGCTGGTGCCTTGGCGTCTGCCTGGGCCCGTGGAGGATTTTGAATGGCCCCGAGGGTGGAAGACACTGCCCACCAGACAACGTCTCCACCGATGGGGCACAGTGCCTGACCCCCGTTGCCCGAACTGTGGGCAGATCGAGACTATATCGCATATCTACGTTGCTTGCCCACTAGTGCAAACTTTCTGGCGACTCATTCACCACGGTTTCTGAGCCCCCCGGATTCAGCACATCGTCCACCATGACCGGTGCCTTCAAGGATGACTTGCGCTTCTTCTCCTCGCGGTTTGCCAATTTTTCCTTTGGCAGAACCGGTGCCTGGCGGATGGCCAACAACGTCGCACCAGAGTCATTAGCCCCTTGTTGTCCTGTCTCCGCGGAACCTTGGTACGCTACCTTGATGCTGAACTTTTCTGGTTGGAGGATCGGGAGTTCCTGCGGAAGTGGTCTTGTCGCTACGTGAGCCATGTGAATGGGAACTTTTTCTTGTCTTTCGCGCCCCTTACCGAAGTGTGAGCAACGGTCGTACGTGGCTGGGCCCTCTCCTCTAGACAAATACTTTCTTACGTAGCGTAATAGCGCTTCCGTAGCCGCTGCCTTACAGCATGGCACGTCCTTTAAAACGCCAGTCTTGTCGATTTATTAACTACAAGTGTCCCACTGACTCATGCATGTAGATTGATATATAAAATGTAAATAAACTTTCTCTACATATGAACCGGAAGTTCTTTGGGACGTCAAATACTGGAGCACACCCCGTTTGCCATGAATAGGGACTATATCCTTTTTCAGGGAATGTATACACTTTCCATGTCTTTCTCTGTAGCCTGCTACCCACCTTTCCAAAACAAAAAAGACGTTCTTGTTAAAATGGGGTACTCCTCCTCCACCTATTTGCTACCCAACGACAACGTTATTAGAACAACTCAGTTGTGGAACTCCGCTCCGGAGGGGGTCCCTTTGCGTGGCGCCTGTCAGAGGGCGCGTGCTCCGCATTAATACTCGCTATCATCATCATTGACGGCGCGGTTCTGGCCTTTCTTACGGATAACAGCAGCAGACAACTTTCAAATTGTTTCTGCTGCTGTTGGTAGTCACATTTTTACTTTTACTGGCGAAAGGGCAAAAACTAACCCAAAACCATGCTGAACCTCGAGAGGAGTCGGGACTCAAAAGCAGCCGCGGAGCAGTAGCAGACGAAAACGCGTGGATTAATGCGCCGGCAGCGCCACCTAGCTGCAAAAAAATCGGACACGGTTTCGGACCCCTCCAATGTACAGCGTTTATGGGAAGTTCCATAACTGAGTTGATCTATTAACGGTGCCCAACGATCCATGGATGGCGGGGCGGTTATTGTAGGATGGTGCTTGTCAGTGTGCTAAAATTAGTTCATTTGGTTACAAATACGGAGCGGTCAGGGCAGGAGCATATTACAGGTGACGGGGATGTTTACGGGCCTGAAGAAAACGAGCATGTTGATTTTTCTAAAGTTGTGAAGCGTAACACAATTCATATTTTAACGCACTCACATGTTTTTAAACTAAAATTGCATGATGCACGAACGCGACGACCAAATCTATGTGGAAGCAGCAGCACCAAGGCCGGCAGTCTCTTTAAACGTCTCCGCCGCCATTCCAGCACCTATGGTTCTTTGTTCGTCCGCGAGAGGGCGAGCGGCGAGATGGTGTTGCGAATAGCGGTAAGCACTGGTAAGTTTAAATTAGAGATGCGAATAAATTGACAATAAAATTACCGCTTCGTATTGCACCAAAACCTACAAACTATGAACTCGTATAAATTATATTAAAGAACTCCGAAATTGAGTTCTTGGAGTCCATCGAGAACAATATACGTATGCCTATGACCACTGACCAGTATTGTACGACGAGCCAAATCTGGGTTTGTATTCCGGTAACAACCCCACGCCGTGTCACGCCGGCCTTGCGAAATCTAATTTCAGTAAACCTTGTTTGAAACACGGGTGATGCGAGCCTTTTGTGACTTTCAGCCTGCCGTTACAATTCTGAAGAGTCCCCTTTTATAGGGTTCAGACAGTTTTGTGCCACAGTAACCCCGGTCTGAATAACACGCCATACTTTAACCAGAGAACAAGCTCTGTAATTACCAATCAAGGCCATTTGAACTAAGAAACTGTTCACGTGTTGTAATAATCATACTAATAACGACCATTCGCGATATTCAAACAGGTCGTATACCAAACTCCAGATTCCTATTTTATTGCTTCAAAGAACCGCGCCACCTCTTGTAAACCCCGTGTAAACAAGCCGGCTCGAGCCGACTACAATAACCGGCTGCCTTATTCCAATCCCACCAGTTCTGTTGTATCTTTGGTAGCAAGAACCGATCATTTCTCTCGGTTGTCGCTAGTGAGAGCGAGAGCGAAAGAGGGAGGGCGTGATGGAGAGCGACGGAACAAGGGGGAAGATGTTAGCTACGCAGCCACAGAGAAAGCCGGCTAGCGATCCTATCCAAGCCAAGCCGGCCAGCAGCAGCCGACGTACGTAGGGGTCGGTGTTTCGAGCTGCAAATTACGTTAAGCACGCGCCGACTGCGTCGTTCCACGAAGCCCTGGGGCTCGACACGCGGGGAGAAGTGCGCGGCCTGGACGCCGGTTTGATGTGGGTGCTGTTATACTCCGCTTCACCTTGCCATGGACCGCAGCGGACGGCCATCCCAGCCAATCCCCCGCTGTGAACGTATCACGTGATCGCGCTCCCCGCGTGTCACCGAGTCTTTCCTACAGGTCGCGGGACATTGGCACGACACTGTATTGGCTGATATGGTTGGTAGCATCCTCTGCGGTCCATCGGAAGGTGAAACTAAGTGTAGGACCCTGTCTCCTGTCCGGTGCTATAGGTGCCTTCCCTGCACCCGTCCGCAGGGAGCGTTGCCTTCGGTGTTCCGTAGTAGCCGAGTGACGGGGCCACAATGGAGAGTGCGGGGACACGGCGGAGGACAAAGAATGGTCCGACAGCGGCTACCTCTTGCTGTGGGGCGGTTCTGAGCGGCGGATGCATTGGAACGCGAGGTGGTGAAAGACTGCTTAGCTGCGGTGCACGTTTCTATGTGTTGATATGTTGAGTTCATATATGCTGCACACCCCCCCCCCCCCCGCTTGCTACCCTGCTCACGCAGTCGATTCTTGCACAGGGCACGGAGGCAAAGGGGGAGCGCGGACTATCTCCAACCTATAAGCTTACGGGAGGGAGGTTTGTGGGGTAGAAAATGCTTAAATAAATAAAATAAACATTTATTTATTCATGCTTATTTTATGGGACGCGGAACTTCATCTCAGATATATAGAGAACGGATATTTTGAAATATTTGTGGGGTGAAGGATGGCAATTTCAAGGCAAAGTATAACAAACTAGCCTCACTGAAACACATAGTTAAATGGAACTGAAGTGGAGATGAAAAAACGCACAGATGGCAATATTATAAAACAATGTCAGTGATGTTGGTAATATTAAAATATTTGTAAACACAACAACATTGTAAGAAACGGGTGGCGCTGCGCTCACGCATACCTTAAGTACTGATCAGATTTACGTGCTTTGGAGTAGAAATTACCGCGAATAAAAAAATTAACTGTGACTAGTTATTTCACACAGCAATTTACAGGCTCTATTCATCATTTCATTTATGCCAAACGCCTACATATTAAGATGCAGCCGCCTGCGTTCATGGCAAAGAATATCCAGGATGTCCATCGCTTGAACTTCAATGTCGCGGTGAACATTCAAAACCACTAGACCGAGCAGTCGCTCATTCAAATTGAACGCTCGCAGGTATGTTTTCAACCGTCGTAGTGAAGAGAACGAGCGCTCAGCTTCCCCGTTGTTACGGGCAGAGTCGCTAGGATCTTGAGGAGACGATAGACGTTGGGGAATGGGGCCTCCGGACAGAGGGCGGCCGCCTGCAGCGCAGACGTGATCGGCGTTTCATGTTTCTCCCTCTTTTTTGGACGCCTAAAATTTACCTATTTTCGGATAAGTTTCCCTCACTTCATGAAATTTCCCTTCATCGAGACGCCGGTTTCAATGGTCGCTAGGGGATGCGATGAAGTCTGTTTTGCTTTCTGCTTTGCCTGTCGATTTGGCTTCCGATGCGATTTATTATTAGCTTAGTCTTTTTGTTGCACAGAACGTCAGGAACTCCGAAGAGCCTTCATATTCTCACTTCGCATAGGCGGAAGGGTATTCAAGTTTGTTTCCACGTTCGGCGTGTGGTTTGCGTGTTTGTGTGTGGTGTGTGATGTCATTTCACCGAGCGACGGAACGACGAGTTCGGACTGACAACTTCTTATCGCCCCGAGGATATGCCGCCGCTGCCTTTGGACCACACTGCAAGATAAAGGGGCCTAACAAAAATAAGACTCTCTTTCCTTCGGCATCTTGTTCTGTAGTTCGAATTTGTTAAACTTTTAATAGATAATAGATTTTGGTTTTGTGGTTGTTCAGAATTACCATCTTCCTATATATGGGCCCCTAGCGTTTGTGCGACGACAGTTGCTCTCATTGTTCAGCGCCGATTGTTTTTTTTCTGGAGCTTAATTTGTTGTGACAGTATTGCCTGCCGGTAACAGCCAGGCGGCGCCAGTGGTGTGAGAGCCTAAGGTTATTCCCTGCCTAGATAGCTTGGCAAAGGGCGACCAATAAGCCCACCATTGCGTGCCGACGGTTTCGATATCCGCTACGTATACGAGTGCAACACTTGGAGCACGACGCAGCGAAACGCCTGATACTTCTTCGCAGTAAAGCGCACTCCGGTGATATATAGTAACGTTCCGATTGGCCCGCCAGGCCACAGCTTCCGCCATGCTTGCATGTTATGCGATCACGGTTTCCTGGCCTACCCAGTATTTCTTGCTTCAGACACTAGGCTATAGCGGCGCCACCAGAGTAATAGCTCACGTTTGAACAACGCAGCTGCCACTCCAGGCATACCCAATGTTTCTTGCTTCATTCGCTAGATAGCGCCAAACCAAACAGCATTGCAGGTTGCCTATAGACCCGTGTCCGAAATCCTAGCCCCCAGTGATAAAATATGTGAAATAATGATCTCAAGCGCAGGCTCTTGTGAAGAGAGGGGGGCTGCGCATAAAACAAGGTTTTCTCACTTTACAGCACTCTTCGCATTGGTGTTGTTCTTGGAGCTTCGTGACTATGCCTTTCTGACGTTCTTGCACTACAATATGTGCAAAGGTTTAAAAAAAAAAGTAACGGAGTCTCGCAAAAAGCGTAGCATCCTCCCCCCCCCCCCTCCCCTCCTTACAGTGTGCATTCCACCAGCATAAATAAACATGGCGGCGATCATGGAACAGAGCAGCCACTGGTCTATAGCTATCCTTGTGTTTTGTCTGGCTTTCACGCGTTGCTAATGCAGTGCTACCTCAAAAAGCGGGGGCGAGGGGGGGGGGGGAGTTGTGTGCTGTGAGGAAACTTTTAAAGTGAGGGGGCCGCAACTACGACAACAGTAGAACAGAGAGCCACCACGCCCGTACTGCTGTAAATGAAGCCTGCTCCGTATTCAAAAACGAGAATGCAGCTTTACCCGTTTTATCTTAACAGCGCCTCACTAACCTTTGCGTGAGCGTCCGTACCGCCGAGCTCACCCTGCTTCGTCATTGGGGAGGGGGGAGTCTATGCCATTTGACTTCCCCCCTCCCCTCAAAATAGAATCCTGGCTACACCACTGGCTGCAACGTTTCAAAAGAAAAGCGTATCGCGATGATTTTTAATGAATCTTTTTTTTGTGTGCCAAAGTTACTGAAATTGACCGAGGAATCGTTCCTACAGCTGGCGTGCGGTTTGCGTTCCGGCGTGAGGTTTTTTTGCTTTTTGCGAAAATACTGCGAGTGAGCAGGCGTGCTGGTGGCAGCCAATCATGTCGTTTAACACATGAGGCTGTGGTGCAAGAAAAAAAACAACTTTTAGTCGAAGGAACAGACACAGAAGGGAACGTCTCAAACTCAGCTAACTGGTTCATTTTTCAAGCATCCTATATATACCCACACGGCCACTTTCAGCTACCTTCTACGAAAAGATCTCCTTTATTGAAAAAAAACATTTACAATACAAAGAACATGCACCTTCACAATGGCCCAAGTTGTCAAACCCACAGTACACTCATTCTCAACCACATTCTGCACAGTGATTTCTTTTGTTGAAAGCATTTCCGAATACAGAGAATATACACACTTACAAGAGACTACTCGGTCAAACCCACATTATGATGCCCTTATCATCAAGGACGACGGGAAAGGGTTTCGGGACATTCATCTGGGTGACCCAAGGAGAACGGCGACTGCTGCGCTTTGTACCCCTTTCCAAATAATTACACCGCTTCGAACACCGTTCTTCAACTAAATAATATTAAAAAAACACAAAAACAGGGTGCTCTTTATAGTCTGAAAAACGTTTAGCCGTGGCTTCTAGGGTACATCGAAGCTTGGCTTATGCAGTTTCAGTATTGTTTTTTTTTTCTCTATTTATATTATTTCGATCTTCATGTATGACTTCCGTCTCTGACCAGTACGCAGCACAAATGTTGCGTTCCCGAATGTGCTTTGCGATTTCTGAGTTCGACGAAGTTGGAACTTAAATTAATTTTATGTTCTAATAACCTGTCGTTTAAGCATCTCGAGGTTTTTCCCCCGTGCTAGACCACGCATGATAACGGTATCTCACATACCACACTCTTCACGCAAGGAACTGAAGGGTCCCGATGAGCCTTCTGGCAGCCTCTACTTTCTAAGAAAAAATGACTACCCTGAGTAGTCAAAATGGCGTTTTGGAGGCTTTGACTACCCTAAAGGTGAGTGACTAGCCTTTGAGCATTGTGACTGCCCAAAAATGTTGTGGAATGACCACCTTTCTGCAGGTGACGAAAGGACTGGTCACTTTCGAATCCGATATTCACGTGCAGGAGGTCTCAAATAATATCACTAATTGAAAAAAAAACTACAAAAAGACTGAAATACTGTAAAACCGTTAATATTCGCGAGCAACTAATTTGCACGAATTTTCGCGAACTTTAGTGGCCGCCAATATTCGTATTGCGTCTAGAGTCGAATTCCAGCCTTTAAAATTCGTGAAATTTAATGGTCGCGAATATGACCCGCTGCCCAATTCGGGAAAAATTGGGGCCGCTAAAAGGGGGTTTTACAGTATGTTCTTATTTAGCTTTCGTGATCCTTCAAGATCTGCCAAGATCCCATATGTAGTGCGATTCGCGTAAATTGGTGGTATAAAACTTTTGTCAGCGCGAGTAGCATCACTGGTTCTTGCCAGATGAGAGACAGCCATTTGAGATAGCTAAGCGCTATAACAACGAACGACCGCGCGCCCTGTTTGACGTGAGTGTTTGCCGAAATAAGGCAAGGATATTCTTTTAACCTTATTTTATTGTGATCTTCTTATTAAAAAAATCACTCCTTGTATATCTGATCGCATTCAACACTTAGACCGACGATCGACAGGATAAACATGCTCAGAGGTATGTGAGTGTTTCGCCCGTACTGTTTTCCTCGATCCCGGATTTTGGTCGAATTTCTGTGCTGCACTTGTCGTTGTCGTGATCTCCTGGCTATACGTAGCTCTTGAACGTTCCAATTCCCTAGCGGTTCCAGTTCAGTGGCAGTGTAGTAATAGACCTATTGCTAAATTACCCAAGGATCAAGGAGAATGCAGGGATTGGTGTTCTACGCGCCACACGCGCACGCCTTCCCCGTATCAAAGATTCGAAGTAAATAACCAAAATAAAGCGCTGACGAACTCGCGTGCAAGATGTAATTTGTTTTAGGCATTTGCTTGAGAAAAGTTATTACTGCTGAGGCCAGAACGTGTGGCACGTGGAACACCAATCCCTGCATTCTCCTTGATCCTTGGGTTATTTAGCATTGGAATAGGTCTATAGACCTATTGTTGTATTACCCAAGCATCAAGGAGAATGCAGGGATTGGTGTTCCACGCGCCGCACATGCTGGCCTCAGCAGTAGTAACTTTTCTAAAGCAAAAACCTAAAACAAATTGTATCTTGCACGCGCGTTCGTCAACGCTTTATTTTGTTTTTTTACTTCGAATCCTTTATACGGGGAAGGCGTGCGCGTGTGGCGCGTGGAACACCAATCCCTGCATTCTCCTTGATACTTGGGTAATATAGCAAATGGCCTATTGGCTTTTGCTAGATTGTTGCGTCGTCACGTGCACTGTTTGTTCTATTATAAGCATCAGCCTGAGTCCGAAATCACAATGCTTTCGCCGTTCGTCTTCTTCAGTTCTGATGTTCTGCGCTATGATTCACTAAACCTAAAACACAAAAGTCCATCACCTCCACTGATCTCTATGCCTATTTGCTGGATCGCGTTTGACCAGCTCCGCCTATGAACGGGAATGCGGCCACGGTCGGCCATCTCTTTGGTAGAGTTATATTATCTCTAGCCATCATAGTAATATGGCGGACAGCGCAATGGCGGCAGGCTGCCATAAAATAGCCGTGGATCTAGTACACTGTATACCCTGGGTGATATTTCGTGCTTGATTGAAGTTGTTCGACAAAGCAGATTCTTGAAACCCGGCGTGAATGGTAGCCCCATCTTTGAGGACCCCGCGAAAGTTCTACGAAAGCGCTGCACCGGGGAAAGCAGCGCAGCTCGCATCGAAAGCAGACTCCGTACCGGCGTCTGCTTTCGATGCTTCTTTCGATGCGACTTTCGATGCGTGCTGTGCTGCTTTTTCCACGGTTCTGCAATTTCGTGAAACTTTCACCGGGTCCTCAAAGATCAGGCTACCGTTCACGACGGGTTTCAAAAATATGTTTTGTCAAACAATTTCCATCAAGCGCGAAACATCACCCACGCTATTTTGATGGCAGCCTGCCACCCAAATGCTGCCACCACAACTGCCACAACGCTGTCTGCCATGGATGGATGATAGTGGCTGCAGCAGCTGTACCTTAGCTAGGGGTGATATAACTCTAAGAAAAAGATGGCCGCCAGTGGCCGCATTCGCGGAGCTGGAAAACGCGATCCAGCAATTGTCATAGCGATCAGCGATCACCTCTGCCTCGTCTCCCGTCAGGGCACCCCATAGCCCGGATGCTATACCGGCCGTTCCTGGATGTCTCCTGCTGCCAAGTAGCAGCCTGGATCGTTGAACCGCCAACGTCGTCGCCTCTCCATTAGAGAATCACTACATTTTGGTGTATCGGCTACCACTACATCTTGGTGTGTGGGCCGCTACTACATTTTGGCGCATCGGCTGAGCCTGTCGGTCAATCCTATTCTTTTAACTGTTTCTCGTTTCAGGTATAGCTCCGCGTCCCGGTCACAGAGTTCACGAACCGGCACTTCTCGCAGTTTTTCTAGCCTTTGTGGCATTTGTGGCATTAGATTTTAACTAGGCAGACTAAGCCATAGTGGTTCTTTGCTTCGGACGCTTTGACGTTTCATCTCGAATTTTTTTTTCTTATTTCGCTTATTCGAATGCCTCGCGTCTTGAACTCTTTCCGGGGCGAAAAATAAGCCCCTGCGACTTTTCACGGAGTTCTTATGCTCGTGCTCGTTTAGCTTTTTTGGGCAGTAAATAAGCTTCTGAGGTTCTTTGGAGTGAACCAACGCTTGTGATCTTTCAGTTCTTTCAGGGCAGTAAATAATGCCCCTAAGTTTCTTCACAGTGTTCCAAAACACTTGATAGTTCAGTTTACACGTCTGCCCTGCAATTAGTGGCCTTCCAAACCGTCTGATCGTTTCCTTCTGGCCGGCTGCTCTGCTGTACCCGGTTTTGGACTTTACGAAATTTTATTGCCTTGAGGCATGCTGCCATATACTCCGTTTTTAAAGGTTTTGAAACCGTACATTTTTTTATTTAAATATTTTTATTGCTTTACGAGTCTTTTAATCTTATGAATTTTACTACGGTTATTACGCAATTTCACCGCACGCAAACACAAGGTTGCAATTGTTGGTGGCACTGCAGTGGCTGTCGTGGTTGCTCTCGGCGGTGTTCCCGATTGCCACGCTGGGTCACCACCTCCTGGGCTCACCGGTCTACTGATGGCTGCTGGGCACGCTGCTGATGTTTCGCTGCTGCCTCTGCGAACCGTTGTTTCCGTTCCTGATCGTCAGGACCCTGATTTTGAGGCGGGCGCCCGCGTTCTGGTGGCATTGTGAAGGCAGGGGCTAAATGGCGCGCTCCGAGAGAGAGGAGCTGGGTTTTGTATGCAAACAGACCACGTCACATCATTGTTTCTTCGTGATGCTGCGCACGCTTCCTTCAGCACCTACGGGACACAAAGCCTTTGCGCTGAAGTTTCTGAGCCACCAAGAGAGGGGAAGCGCGCTTTCCTGCCCTTTCCACACCATCTTGTTCCGCGTGCTTTTTCTTCACCACCTGTTTCTGCTCCTGCCTTTCTTGCGCTTTCCACCCTCTCCGCTCCTCGCGCTTTCTCACACCAGCTGCTTCTGCTCCTCCCGGTCCTGCGTGCTGGGTCCGCAGCTCAGTCAGCAGCGCAGTCGGCTTCTATGCCGGTGACCGGAGTTTGATCCCCTGCAACAGATGGCGTGTTTCTTTTTTGTTTTTGTTTTCCAGATTGTTTAGCGGTTGCGGACTGTCCAAAGTACACATTTCGTGGTTATGCGGCTGCGGGTCCTGAGGTTGGCTGGCCCTATAGAGCTACCTCTTTAATAATGGTTACACGGCTTTTGCTCCAGCAGCAGTAAGCCTCCATCAAAATGCTGTCGTCTCGAACGAAATTCACCGAGTCGGCTACCTTTATGAGTAGCTATACGTAGCAGTTTTAACCCTAAAGCCGTCCTGTATGTTAAAAATAAAACATTTTGAGGCAGCCTTATAATTTCTTTAAAGCAGCAAGCAATACCTGTGTTCGGCACAAGTAAAACATTTAGTGTTAGCGGAAGCTTGTAATGACGTTTGCGTAAACATTGCATGTCCCTCCAGTGTCCCTGCAAGTGCACGTACAAGTTATAACGCGGTCTCAAGAAGCGGGAACGTAGTGCCGATGACCGTAAAAATCAGTCACAGAGTCGACAATTGCGTTGCTTTTATATTTAGTTGGCGATGGCACTTAGTTTTTAAGTTTGTTTTATTTTTATTTTACCTCGGTGGGAACACGCTTTAATGAAAAAAAAAAGATGCCTATAGGTATTTCAACGTTTCGTTTCCAAGAAAAGCCACCACTCGCTAATAGGGCTTCTTCTTTTTTGTTTGGTAAGGATTCCCCGAGAAACAGAGAACACGGAGTTACCAGACCCCACTAGCGTCCCAGGCTCTCTTTCACGAACGCCTAAAAGCAAACGAAGGGCATTGCAAAAGAGAGAAAGAGAAACAAGCAAAGTTAAGCGAGCAAGAGACGAGAGACGGCAATTAACTGTCTAAGAACGAAAAACACAAACAAGCACCGAGACTGGAAAACAACAGTAAGACAAAACAGATATTTGGCCTTGAAACCTGGAAAAGCGATCGCTTGTTCGGAGAAACCAGAAAACAAAAAGAGCGCCGACTTGACTGTGGAGGATAAAACTCACATGGGGAGGAGATAACACGCCCCTTCCCTCCCTCCCTCCCCCAAATGCTTTCTGGTTAATTTTGAATGCCCCTCCCTTTTAAGCGCGTCTACTACATGGTTCTCTTGTTTTGTTCTCGTTTTTGTTTGTTACGAAAGGAAAGCGAGGAAGAGCGGAGTTGACATGAAGATGGAAGAGGAGAGAGAGAGAGAGTTTGACGATGAACAATGAGTACGATTTCGTGCGTGGTTGTTCTTCTTCATTTGCCCGCTCCTCTCAGAGCTCGAGCGGGGCCCTCGGAGACGCCGGCTATTAGGCGAAACCCCAGCAAACAACGCCAACACGCAATTGCCGAAGACGATGCCCGGCCGTTTTTATACGGTCGAAAGATGGATCTGCTCATACGGGAGGTGACAGAAAACGAGAGAGTTGGGGAGGTGCCAGTCAGCTACTAGGAAAAACAAAATATCTGGGTGTAGATCTAACGACATTTTTTTACCGCCACTGGAAGCAACCGCAGATGAGATTATTCATAATGATAGCTTGAGATCACGTCGCCGAACGATCTTGTGTAATATATGTAACCAAGGCCGAGCGACTTTTTTTAAGGCTCAGTGGTGTACCATTCGCAGATTCTTTTCTAATTTTAGACCACAGAAATTATTAACCTAATGCCCGCAAACAAAGGTGCTACTATTGACTGCCTACATTGTAATCCTGCAGGTGCAGAAATATTGACCCAGGGTTTGCAAGATAGTACATATGTTTATCACCCAATTAACTCTTGTGTTCCTTCAAAAGCAGAGAAAAGATTACTTTGATTTTCAAGATTGACAAAGAAATAATATTGGCAGTGACAGGTTGATACTGGTATGTTTCTGCACTTTCCGAGAAACTGCTCACAAATTGTGTTAGGCTTATTTCACACCCTACCAAATATTGACTCCATACCATAACCGTGATGGTTTAGTTAACTTGAAACCCATGCCCTCTCAGAGAATAAACGGCGATCTTATTTAAACAGAATAAGTAATGCTGCCTTTAAATTTTTAGAAATGTATTTGTACTATTGACTATGCCACAGTGTTTTACAGAAAACCACCAGTCGCCAACAGATGCCGATGACCAGAGGCCGTGCCAGAGGCGAACCTCAAGTATTGTTGTTAGGCTCCATTCTCTTTTTTGTTTGCAGTCGATAATACGCCTATAGCCTAATCTGGGGGCACCATAAGTAATATTTAAAAAAATTGCAGAGACCACTATTTTTGGTGGTCTATGAATTCCGATAGCATTTGTCACGTGACATATGCACCAATTAAGGTTTCCCGTTAAATTTAGCGGGAAACTTAATTTGCCTGTAGGTCCCGCGACGTCAGGTCGCGGACATAAATTTTCCGTCAAATGTAGCGGGAAACTGAATTGGTGCATAGGTTGCGTGACGTAAATCGTTTCGCTCAATTTAGTGGAGAACCTTAATTCGTGCATAGTTCACGTGAAATAAGGTCACGTAAGATAAATTTTCCTGCCAAATTCAGCGTGCAAACTGAGTTGGTGCATAGGTCGTGACGTCAATTTCCCAGCTAAATATAGCGGGGAAATTGAATTTGTGTATAGCTCACGTGACATTAATTTTTCCGCTAAATCTAGTGGGAACCTTTATTGGTGCATAGCTCCTGACGACATTTTTTTTTAAATTTAGTGGGGAAATTGGGCTGGTACAAAGGTTACGTGACGTCTATTTTTACTCTAAATTTAGTGGGGAAACTGAACTGGTGCTTAGGTTATGTGACATAAATATTTCCGCTAAATTTAGCGGGAGAACTGAATTGGTGCATAGGTCACGAGACGTCAATTTTCCGCTAAATTTAGCAGGGGTTCAGGGACCCCCTCCCCGCCCCCACCTACTACATTAGAGGCCAGGTACCTAGACAGAAATCTGTGATGAGTAGCTTAATAATGTTATTGTATTAAAAGCAATCAATCAAGAAGGAAACCTCATCGAGAAATGGTGTAAGCACTATATCAGACCAGCAACAAAGATATACAAAACAACGTACATATTTTTTGAGGCAAACCGAAAGCTCATAAAACCAGAAAACTGCACTATCTATAAAGACAAAAACACTAGAAAACGCTGTCTTTTCAATCCGTTGGTGCACTATAGTGGTCTCTTCTTTCAATGTGGAACCATCTATAAATAGCAAATTAGGTAACTTACGTACGCAAATTGGAGTCCTTTCAAAGTTCAACAATATTTCGAAAGTGACACGTTGAGAAAAATTTAGAGGTTTACACGGCGATTTCTTATATATTCTTGGAATATGATGCTTCACATACATCTCGTCTCTGAGGTCGATAATCGACTTGATCGCTAAATTCGTATATTAGACTATTGCCAATAACACTCCAACACAGCTCTTTTATTTGTGGGAGCCTCTGGTCTCCCTCCTTCGGTGAAGACGTACGCTCCGGACGTTTTGGCCGGAGTCGTCTGGCTTCGAGCCTGCTCGTTCCGTATCGTGTCTGGGAGGGTATGCCACCATGCTGGCATACTCTCGCACTCCTCCGAGCGTCTCCCATTTTCGGAGGACCCGCGACAGATCGCGCGGGACAGTCGGGCATTCCTCCTCCGATTGGATGGCCGCCTGGCGAGGAGTCCCGCAGTGGACTTCGGGCGACGGGGCGAGTCGCGGCGTAAGCTCGTCGGACCAGCGATGACTCAACGCAAGGTCGCTAGCGTTTCCCTTGGCTCTGACAGTCGTCGTTCCCTCCTCCAAGTGGACGTCCGTCAGCGGAAAGCACTGGCTTGATCTCCTGCGACGACGGGCGACGGAGCAGCGCGAGCTCGGCCCCTCGGCGATGACTCCGCTCGCGATCTCCTTTGGCTCTCAGGTCGGCGAGAGCTGCGGGCACCTTGTGTCCACTGCTCGCTTGACCGCAGTGTCTTGTTGGGAACCCCTGTTTACCAAAAAAATATCCTGTTGCATACCGGGATCATTGCTGTTGGCATGGCGTTGGCGAACCCGGCGAGGCGACCGCGCTTGCTGGTAGCCATCGGCCGCGCGGTGGGATGGGCGTCGGGTTCCCTTTAGCACCGGTCCCCGGACGTAAAGCTATGTAATCGTCCCACATTCCACAAACTACAGATCATGCCATTTCTGTTTTTGCGTCAGTACATAGTCGCTGCACCTGTCAACGTTATAGCTATCAAAAATAGTCCTCTTGGAGCTCACTGTCGGGGTCGCCACCCTGATGTTGTTTTCGAGGTGACCAAGAGATGGCGCCAGGCGCGCATCGAGAAAATGTAGACAAGCGCGTGCCGGGAGACACGCGGAACCTTTCGCCACTTCACGCTCGGGTAAGAAAGTTATGGGTTCGTGATGACACCCTCGTCTGCTCGTCTGCTTCGTCTTCCCGGCTGCCGCGTCGCGCCCAGGGCACCCAAGCTCTGAACACTCACTGGTTCTGAAAAGCTGACCGCACTACAGAGGGTAACTGAATGTCGAAATCTTGATCATGCCCTCTGTCATAACTTATATGGTGGACGAGATAAGTTATTGGGATTAAAATTTGGAATAGTTTACTTTTGGCATTATCCAACAACCTACAAACAGCGGAAAGATTAAGAAATACTTTCCCTCTCTAACATATACGTAAAATGCATTGTATGGACAATTTAAACTGTTTGCAGTGATTACCTTGCCAATGTAGGTTGTTAAATTATTTGTGCCGTTCTTTTTAGAGCGCAGCTCTTAGGCGCCCGTTTCCGGCTTGAGCGGCGTCGCCGTCGGCGTAACCGCGCGGTGCATTATGGGTAAATTTTCCCGAAGAAACCCGAGGTCCTCCCGAAGGACCTTGGGTTCTTTTGGGAGGACTTCGGGAGGACCTCGGGTTCCTTCGGGGGGACCTCAGAGGACCTCGGGTTCCTTCGGGAGGACCTCGGTTTCTTCGGGAGGACCTCGGGTTCCTTAGGGAGGACCTCGGGTTTCTTCGGGAGGACCTCGGGAGGGCCTCGAGCTCCTTCGGAAGGACCTCGGGAGGACCTCGGGGAGGGGGGGGGTCACGTGACCCCCCTCTCTCCGGGAGGTGGCGTGACACCACCCCCTCTCCGAGGTCACGTGAGCCCCGTGACCCCCCCCTCCCCGAGGTCACGTGATCCCTTCCCCCCCCCCCCCCGAATGACCCCCATCCCTTTCAGTACCCTTCCCTACTCCTCACCAAGAGCTGCGTTCTAATTCGGCGTTACAAGGAGTTGTAAGCGGCTTTCACTTTTTTTAGGCTTGGTGTGTATTGACTGCTGGCTTGTGTATGTGCAGTCTTTAGAATTATGGTAGGTCTCGACATGTGAAAACTAGCCTAGTGCTAAGAGTCCAGCTATCAGAATATGTTTGCATTTATGTTTGTCCTCAGACACAACAATAGTAACATAAAGTGACAAAAGACCAAATCTAGTGTTTAAAGGATATACATGATACTATTCTTAGATTCCTGCAAAACAGTGCTCGGTTGCTCAGAAACTTTAGAGGAGTCGTGAAATGCTCGTTTTGCAGTTCAAATCGTTAGAACTTACTTCAACTCCTTGACACCTGCTTTTTAATACATAAAAGCTGATGTGAATGTCGGAACTGTCATTGCGGTGTCCATGATTCGGCATGAATTCTCCCACACCATTTATTCAATTACACGGAAAATGTTTCGCTCATCTCACCTATGTTGAGTGCACAGGAGAAAAGAAATCTATCACGTATGACTTTCTTATGTAATGGGTTAACTGCCACCTCTTTGTGCTCCCGGTAGTTTGTTTTCAACGCCGTTTGAAATATTGGTGTCTTAGTTTGGCTTGACCTCAGGCACACGGTGCGCAGGAGAAATGGCATCTTTTCGGGTCTACTCCTGCTTGCATTTGTTCATTGCCATTATGAGCAGGCAGTAGAAAGACAATGCAGAGTGATACATGACTGGTATTGAAGTTATGTCAGCCACCATTGTGGCGGCTTTGCTGCTAAGCGCGTACTTTCTAGAGCATGCATTTCGCCTACCAAAGCTCTTCTCATCAGCTAAAAATAAAGTAGGAATGACCGTCTATATATATTATATATTGTCGTTGTTTAGGTCAACCGCCTAAGTGAAATAGGAAAGTGCACGATCGACGGCATACATCAATTGAAATTAAACAGCCACATATGTAAATTGAAAAGATGACCAATGCCTAAATATTTACACATCTATATTTAAAAAAATTATCTCACGTCCCTCGTCAGGCTGATGACATCAAGCGCTGGGCCTGTTTATCTGCGTCACAAGTGCCCGTTGAGACTCGACGATGATTTCTCGACGGAGTCATTCGTTTAGTACCAGGGGACGCTGTCGAGGTATCCTCTGGCTCCGTAGAGGTGGTCCAGGTTACGACCGGATCTCATCCGCTAGGTACCAGTAAGTCTCCTCTATCCTGGGAGAAGCGGCGCCATTCATTGTTGTAAACATGCTCGAGGCACGTTCCGCGTGCCAATTCTGGGAAATTCATGGCGTCTGAAATCCAGCTCTGTGCTGCGCTGTGCCACCATGATCTTCCCAAGGGCTGCACGTTGCACGTGCTTCGTGCATCGACGCACCTTGCGCTACTTTTGAAACATGAAGGGGCTTTAGGTACCAAGGGTCATCGCCTTGGTACCCTAGATACCTGCAGAGGGCTGCGGGTTCGAGTCACGGTCGAATGGCTTGCATCTGCGGGTCACGGCCGAGTGTATGCAGCATCTTCGGGGCACCGTCGAATTCGTCGAATCCGTCCACTGCTCGAGCCCGATCCCCTCGAGCCTAAAAATACATGCATTTTTTCCGTATTATGGACGATTGTTTTGGGGAACGGAGGTGTTTATTTTAAGGAGACATCACTGTACACCACTCGAAAAATATCAGAATATTCAATAATCTTGGCAACCCCTGCTATTGGTTTCAGTTCTAAACTGGAACCCTCAACTGCGTGCTCCGAACCACGTACTTATCAAAAACTGGCCAACCTTCGAGAAAAAGAAAACGCACACAACCGCCACGTTTCACCTGTGGATGAGGCTTCTACTTTTTTTTCCGGCTTGTGGGCGATTTCATTTCAAATCGCGAAGGGAAAGAAAGAACACGTCTCAAAAACTTTTGAAAAGAAAATATATACATGATGGGAAAATTCTTCACGAGGACGAAACTGAAAACTGCTTTTACGTCCTATTCTTAGTTTTCGAGCTTTTGACTTCTAAAGACCAAAGACTGAATCTGGGATTTGGGCGATCGTCACACGTCGCGTATTTGGGAGCTTCTCCAGGCTCATTAACTTTCCGCACAACAAATAAATATTTTACTTGACTTTTAAAACTACATGACAAATGCAAAATGCTCCTAATCTTCTTTTTAGCTAGAACCTTATTTTTTACGATAATTTACCAGGTTTGGATGATATCTCTTGTAACATTCAATCTTCTGACACGAAAATTATATATATGAAAGCTTAAACTGATGCCTATACAGCAAGCACAATTTCGTTATAATAAAACAAAGTTATTTTGGCAAAAATAAAACTCCTATGAATACAGACGGAAACTTAAAAGTACAAATTTTAAAATCAATTTTCTAAAAAAACAGCATCTATCTATTCAGGGTGTTTCACGAAAGGTGGGCAAATTCAATATTGCAAAAACTACAAGTCACAACAAAATTAGGCTTGTGTCGTTTTGGTCCTGGGCCAGGGGCCTATTTAGGAAAATTATTAAAGTCCGGTATAATTATATTGTTAATTATTTTTGCGTAATTAACTTCTTTTAATATTATGTTTAAGGGCATGGACTCAATTAGAAAATTGCTCAGCATCATCGAAAAGCACTAAATCAACAAATTGCAGAAAAAATAGAAGCCACTCGAAGCATTTATTGGCTTTCTGAAAAACCGCACAAATTCGACGGTTTTTAAGTTTCGGTTTGCAATCGGAGCGCATCTCGTCCCCGACAGCACCGCGCCCCGTGGAGAAATAGTGCAACCAACCTCTGCTGCGCTGTCCTCGCGCAACGCAGCGGAGGCTGGTTGCACAATTTCTCCATGGGGCGCGGTGCCGTCGGGGCCGATAGCGCTCCGATTGCAAACCGGAACTAAAAACCCGTCGAATTTGTGCGTTTTTCAGAAAGCCGTTAAATGGCTTCGCGTGCCTTCTTTCTTTCTGCAATTTGTTGATTTCGTGTTTTTCGATGATGCTGAGCAATTTTCTAATTGAAACCATATATCCTTAAATACAATATTAAAAGAGTTAATTATGCAAAAATAATTAACAGTCTAATTATCCCGGACTTTAATAATTTTCCTAAATAAGCCTCTGGCCCAGAATTAAACCGACACAAGCCTTTTTTTGTTGCGACGCGTAGTTTTCGCAATATCGAATTTGTCCACCTTTCGTGAAACACCCTGTATATATATAGCGCCTCAGCCGCACATCTACAAGATACTTTTTTAAGTGCAATATTTTATCTATTTATTACATGCCAAAATAATCGCTACCCCGACAAATCACCAGAAATGAATCAAAGCGAATAGGAATTTCGGCATATCACACAGGGCAGAAGACGAATGAAAATCGTAGATCAAATCAGACCACTATGCACGATATACATGTGAACGCCAAGGAATTTTTTCACAGCTACGCTAACATGACGTAGGCAACTACAAATAGTGATTCTCGTAATTACAATAAATAATATGCCGAGAGAACCGGCGTTCAGCTTTTATACTCCGTTCAACTTCAAACTAAAAGCTCCGCCTTCCGCTTAAACTCGATGGCTTCCGCAGTGCTTTGGTTGCACGTGCCTGCGCGTTCACACTTGTGTTACCAAGGGCAGGAAGCTCGCGCTGGATTCGGAGCTTCTAGCCTCAGCTTAGAGGGACAGTGCAAAGGGACGAAGAAAACCAAATGATGCATCGAAGGTCGTGCTTATCGGGAGTCAAAACACGAGCGTTCAATGACGACGTTGGCCTAAAGCGTCGGATAATGACGGCATAGAATTCTAGAGGTAGCAGGCACGTATGCAGGGGGGCGGCCCACGGGGCACGGCCCCCCCCCCGAAATCTTCAATTTTGCTGGGACCTCCTCCCCTCTCCCCCTCATACAACATTTTGTCATGGGCGCCCCCCCCCCCCCCGAAACACAAAATCCTGGCTACGCTGCCTGAAAGGTAGTACTGGCTGCATAGCTGCACGTGACCTCTTCTGATCTGTTCAAGCGCGTGATTCTTTGCTTAGAACACCCGTAAATCGGTGGGGCGTTCACATCTTGATAACTGGATGTTGATTCTTTGGAAGATCGCGCATGGTTGTTGCACGCTCTTGTCGTTTCGGTTCTCTATTGGTTTACGCCAAGTACGTCGTCACCAATGGAAAATATGCTGAAAATTCTGAACTTCTTTCACATGTTATGTTAGAATACTTAAAATACATCAGATTTTTTCTTTATTTTATTTTTTAATGTGTTGCTAGAATCTCACACACTAGGTAGAGCAAACGAAATGCAAATTACAAAAAAAAAAGAACTGCCAGAAACGTTTTGCAGGGCTCCTTTAAGGGCGAACGGAGTATAGGCATGTGCGAATAGTTTTGAGTTCGAAGCGAATTCGAAGCTAAAAGTGGTTTTGGCTGAATATTTTCGAACCGAATATCGAATAGTTTCTTCAAACCTTTTACTACTGCACCATGTCTTAACGAAAAAGCCATATGAACTCGTGAAGGTTGTTCCCAAGCTTCCACGTGTCCATATGTGAGCTAATTTTAATCTAGCTATATTTATGGGCAGTGACCTCAGAAAGTCTATTGCCTACATGGGAATGGCAGCTAAACGATGCATTTGACATACAATTAAACATATAAGCATGCCCAGCTATACAGAATCGAGGGTATTTATAAATATTCTTACTATATGCAAATATTGTTTTTTTCTAAATCAAGAATATGAGAAATAAAAAAAGACAATCATGAATGATGTACGTAGGTTGTCAGGACATCTCTGCTTAACATATACGTTTGCATAATAGCCAGAGTTTAATTTTGAAAAATTGACTGTAGCGTAGATATTAATATTCACAAAATTTCCGTTTATTTTTATACACACCACGCAGCGCATGCACCATCTCGCTTGGATAGCGGGCTTTCCTCTGAGGAACCTGACTGCAATTTTTGTACTTTTCGATGTGTTGATCGCGGTGAGTTAGCCCCGTTGACCGCGCTTCTATCCCAAGGACGGTGGACTGCAGGGAAGCCACACACGCGGAAACGAGGTCCACGGGTGTTGCTTCTACACAGTCCATCGGTGCTCGGTAAGAAGCGTGCTCAACTGAACTAACCTGCAAGCGGTCAACACTTTCGAAAGATACTAATATCAGAGTCAATTTCGAAACGAATATCGAATACCGTATTATTCGAAACTATGATTGAAAAATTCGAATATTCGCACAACACTACAGTTTTCGCTCATTCTTTCTATTATATCTTCGTTTGCGCTTTTGGTGCGTGTCGTGGAGTCCATTTTTTTTTTTCAAAACGCTTATTCTTTTGCATTGGTAGCAGTGGGCCGCGGGCCGAGGGCACTGGAAAGACCCGGGCCATCCGGAGGCCGTCCGGAACAATTCAGCGGGCCGGAGTTTGAAGACCGCTGGATTTAAAAATCAAATAAAAGCCAGATATATTATACGGTTTTGTCATAGAGATCCGTACATGTAAATATACGAAATGTTTCTAGTTGTATTTCAAAATGCGAAGCTTGGTCGTCGTCATTTGAATTAATATTAATTCATTAACATTTGGCTCCTTGTCAGAGCATTCGCTGGCGTCAGTTTAATACGCATTTAGATAAAATAAGTCTGATGCATAGACGGGATGTTACTTTTAACATATATATCGTTTTCCTTCACTTTTCCAATTTATTAACTTTAAAAAAATTCGAAATCACAATAAATTGATCTATTAAATTTTGTCAAGAGAATTAAAAGCTTATAGATGCTTTCCTCCAAAGGATTTGTGCGGAATGATTTAGTAATTGGGTGAAACAAAATATATTCGATGAGCCGACGGCCCTAGCACGAAACTTGAGCGTTTCTCAACTCTCGCTTCTCCATGCACACTAAGCCTTGTAAGAAGGTAGGCTTGTTTAAACCTACTAATATTAGTTTCTTCTTTTTTTTCCTTTTTTTTCAGGAAGAGAAAGCTTGCATATACAGTGGGGAAGTACATGCAATTACCTAAAATATATGGTAACGAAAGTGGCAGAAGTTTCAATATGACTGAAATGCGCCGTCAAAGCGAGTTACAACATTATTCTCGATGCTTAGTTGTTTAACATAACATTGAGGAACCCGTTCTTGTTTTGAGCTTTCGTCCACAAGTGGCATGACCAAATGTTCTTGACAAAACTTACAGTATTCCGTTCATTTTTCTTGGCGTCGAAGTTGGGAGCCATACGTGTTCTGACGGCATGTGGGAAGTGACAGGTGCTTGTCGCGGCGTGTAAAATCCACTCAAGCATCAAGCCTCCTTGAACAACCGCAGATTGACAGGACTTAAAACAACTGAACGTGCTGGTGACTTCATTCAGATAGTCGACCCTGAAGCCTGGAATTATTCTTCCGAAAAAGGATGCAGAACACCTAACACACTGCTGTGACGCAAAAAAAGAAAAAAAAGAAAGAGGAGCAGAAGGCTTGTAAGGTTAGCTCACACACTTGCGACTCCTTAGAACCGAGTGCATTAAAACTAGTAATCGGTCGATACTTTTGCCGAACAGGTTTCGGACCCGAAACAGGGGTTTTGGAAAGTTTTGTAAGAACGGCCGAGCCTCGATGTGTTTCGAATAGGTTCGGATAGTTTCGGAGCGTTGCCAGAGTAGCCAGACCACATTACTGAGCGTTGAAACTTTTTTTTAACTAAACAATCTTATAAACCATGTTAAATAATCAAAATATTTAATATAAATACTTAACAAATTAGTCTTGTTCAGGTAAAATTTGAGATACGGACAAATAAAATAACGGACAACACGACACAAAATGTTGAAATTTTGTGTCGGGAAAAATGGTTTCGATTACACAACATCCATAGTCACGTCGTCACGTGACCAAAACAAAGCAGGCAGGTAGGTAAAATCGATTATAACAAATCGCAATGCTCGTTTTCATCACATTAATAGCTCGACGACGTGTGTGATGTTCGTTCCAAGCGCCGGGAACGTTGCGGTTCACGTTGACACAACACAGGTGCCATGTGGAAGTGACTGTGTCGGAAGATTTCCGATATCTGTGTTATTGCAATCCAGAATATGCGCACGTGTTGCGCGAAACCTTCTGTACTGTATACATGTAGCACGTTTATAAGAAATAAACATTGTAGATCTAGGTACAGTTGGTTTCAACGAACTTGATAAGCATATCGTGAACACGGGTACTTGCGTACGTTTCCAAGGGGACGCACCGAGCGACTATTTTTCACAGCAGCACGGGCTGCAAGCAAATGGCGGCGAGACCTTCGCGAGGCTAAAGGTATTTTCACAGTACAGGTTAACGAGGTTTGCTTCATTTCCCGTCACTATCTGCTGCAGTGGCAATGCAACTTATTCCTAGTTCTTCAAGAAGATACTAATCCATTGCTGACCCGAAGAAGTTGAATCACAATTAGGCGCCGTTCACACAGAATGTTCCGCCGAAGACCACTGGAAGCGTGCACAGAGAACTAGAACCTTCTGGACTCATACTCTTATCGTATTGCCGGCGACCAACATTGGCAGCGTGCTTTCAGAGTGGAAATGAAATCACAACAGTTCAGTCAACCGTGATTCGTGACCGAAATGTTTGGGAGGCCTACACACTGCACCCAGGGCTCTGACACTGGACACGAACAAGCTCCCATAGAGCTTTGCCATAGAACTTTGCTTTTCGACCTCCTACCGTCAGTTTTGCCGTCACTTCGAGAACTAATCAAGAACGCGCTCGATGGGTCGACGCGCTCGCAAGCCTCAACATGGGACCGTAGGATCTACGAGGATCCCTGCCACACCGCGGGAAACATGGTAAAGACTGATCGAATTTCGTTCAGTATCAAGGTTTAGAGTCTTTAAACGCTCACAACGCAGAGCATTCACAAAATCAAAAGAAACGACGCCGTGTTGGTTATATAAGGACGAAAGTGCCGAACCTTAGAAACAACCGAAATTTCGTCCAAGAAGTTTTGTAATCTTCCGAAACAGTCCGAAGGAGAACCTCCGGAATTTCGCCCGGTCACCACTTAAAACCCTCTTGCGACGAGAGCGCACACTGGTCCGCTGGCGCCATCTATGCGGAGACCCTGAAACTGCATTTCACTAGAGCGAAGGTTTGGCGGTACTTGCGAGGTCAAATGTACGTACTACCTATGAGAAATGTTCATTTATGACATTGCCGAAAGATTTTCGAGCCAAAAAAGAAAGGATGATAAGAAATAGAAAATATACGGGATCGCCAAGTGTTCCACTGCTACCCGATAAGTGGTGCCAGTGTGTCCTCTCGTCGTAAGATATTTTAAATTGTTTAAAGGCACTCGGTCCTAAGAAGTCACAAGTGTGTGAACGGGCCTTTAGACCCTTTCACACACTTGCGACTTGTGTAGAAACTCGAAATAAGGCTGTCCCCTTAATTTTATGTTAAAACAATTAGTTAAGCCTTAAGAGTGAACCTTTAACCTATTTTTACGTCGCATTGTGTTTACAATAAACTTTTCTTTTAACTTGCGTTAATATTTGTCTTAAGTAATTGTATCTGCAGTGCCCTTCACACTTAACGCCTACACTCGGTTACCCAACTATTGATTTATTGCCGGATATTCAAAGCTAAATTTGCAAGTGTAGCAGCTGGAATGTCTTCACCATGCTTGGCTTCCTTTGAGCTGGAATGTCTTCACCAAAGGCTTGAATTCCTTCGAGGAAGCGATGAAAGAACTGCCTACTGACCTTTCATGGTGCTGATGAACGTTGATAGACGCGGAATGTCTGGTTCATGCAGTTGCTTAGGTGGTGTGCAGAGCAACTGGGAATAAGCTGATACTACAGTTACGACAGAGTAACCGGGACAAGTGTTTTATCATGTAAACCACCGACAACATGTAATCACGGAAGCCACAAGAGACGAGCAGAAATAGCGAAAGGACCTGTTCCGGTCAGTTCAGGGTTTTCTCAGGTATGTGCCGTTCGTTTTGCTAGAGTCGCGAATATTCCCCCGCACTGACACCAGTCGTGACGTATTTTTCTGACCTTTTTGAAAACACCAAAAGTGCGCACGCATAGCTTTGATGGGCGCTGAAGATGCGCGAGAGCAGAGATTCTGAAAACTCCGGATATGACGTGACGCTCCGGGAAGGAGGGGCTTCAGCGGTAATTTGAAAATTATTTTTGTTCGTCCTCCATGCACTAACGTAAATAATAATATGAATATTTGTGATCCTGGAAGCCAAATGAAAACGATTGAAGTGTTTTTCCTCAAATATAAAACATCTTCAGTGTCCCGTTAAGTAAACAACCTGGGCGTGTGCATGTAAACCTTAATTTTGATATATATAACATGCTTCAATATTGGTTAAACTTAAGCCGACCGGCACTATGAGTAAGTGCCAACAAAACAATCACAAGGACACCAAATAAGTTCTTATGAGTTGTGAATGCGAAAGCATGAATGTTGTTCTTCCGCTGCCTTAGTTCGGCTGCGGTGTACTGGCGGGGACGGCCACGTTTCGCTACTGCCGAGCTTGCGGCCGCCGACGATATGGATGTGTGGCGATAGCCACTAGGAAAAGAAGAATATCGCGTGGAATAAAAGAGCCAGATCAGTTCGATCTGGGAATTCGTCAGACGTAGTCGCTTTTCGTCTATCTTTCTCTGCAGATGCCTCAGGCGCCGGCATGTTCCTCGGCGCCGAGAGGAGCAGAAGAGGCCGCAGCCTCCCCCCCCCCTTTCCGGCAATGCCTAACACGAGAGTGGCGGCCGAGCGCGCGCTCTCGTGATGCGGCCGCCAATGGCTATCTAGGAGCCGTTTCGCTCAGCCAATGGGAGAGAGACCCCACAGGTTCGAATCCTGTCGATTGCGAAAACATTTTTTTTTTATGTGAGCACGGACGCCGGATGGACGGACGGACGGACGGACGGACGAACGGACGGACAGGGCTAGACCCCAAGGAGCTTCGCCCCTAACATGTTCACCTGACTTCGTTGTCATGGCTGCAATCGTCTGGGTCACCTGTTATGTGCGGGCCGGTTGAATGGCAAACCACATCTCTATGTACTCTATTTACAAAGGACGTTGTTGGGGGTGTCGGCCAGCGCAGCCCGTGGTTGCCCGAATGCACGATCTGTCCTGTCTCGCGCCGCTCGTAGATGCTTGCGCGCGGCCAAAAGTGCACTGGACTTCTTCGTGACGTAGAGTGTGCTGTAGCGTGGACGCTACAAAGGCATGACATGCTTTTAGAGAGCAGCTCTTAGGCGCCCGTTTCCGGTTTGAGTGGCGTCTGCGTCGCCGTCGGCGTAACCGTAAGGTCACGTGACCCCACAGGTCACGTGGCCCCCAAGTCACGTGATCCCCAGGTCATGTGACCCCCAGAGTCACGTGACCCCTAAGTCACGTGATCCCCACAGGTCACGTGACCCCCCACCCCCTCCGAGGTCACGTGACCCCCGTGAGAGGAGGAGGAGAAAGGAGGGGTATACCCTCCCCTCAGTACCCTTCCTTCCTCCTCCTCAAGAGCTGCGCTCCAATTCGGCGTTACAGGGAGTTGTAAACTGCTTTCATTTTTTAACGTAACCCCCATCCCGAAGGTTTTGTCAGTCCACCCGTCCATCCGTTCGTCCGACCGTCCGTGCATTTTCCGCTAAATTTAGTGGAGAAAATGACTGCACGTGACCTAATATAACGTGACCTATTCGCGTCTCCAGCTCGACGCTCGCCCTCCCGCGGCGGAAACAGGAAGCGCTCTAGTGAGGGTCCCCCGATTCTGCTGCTCAGCGGGAACG
Organism: Ixodes ricinus; assembly: GCA_037355805.1. NCBI lineage: Eukaryota > Metazoa > Arthropoda > Arachnida > Ixodida > Ixodidae > Ixodes > Ixodes ricinus. The sequence continues at coordinate 56,892 of JAZHYW010006269.1, forward strand.
GCAGAACTGCTCGCGATCATGGCTCGCGAAATGTCATTTGCGAATGCAAACAACACTCTTCACTGTCCCAACGTAGTGCTGCAGCCGGTATGGGATTGTACCTTACTGGAGGGTTTTAGTATCGCGCAAAGAAGCAAACGCAAGCGGTGTGCGTTTGCGTTCGAGTTCCGTGCCCCACGTTGTGCGTGCGCCTCATCGACATGCGCCATCCAAGACCGCAATTTCGGGCACCGCGCATGCGCAGTGTGGAACACGCAAAGCTAACGCAAACACACAGGGCTTGAGTTCGCTCGTATACGCAATATTAAAACTCACTACTGTTTCACCGGCTTCCAACGCCAATGAAACGTGCTGCAGTGAGCAGACGTGCAAGCAGGTAGGCGTTCCATCAAACTGGAAAGGCTGAGATTGGCAAAACGACGGCGAGCAAATACAAAAATAAATAAATGATATAAAAAAACTAGCAATTAAAAAAAAGAATTTTCTTTTCGTTTTTTTACTCTTGGGCATTTGGTTTGGAAGTATATTGGCGGCGACTTTGAACGTTTCGCCGATTGTCAAAAGTCTCAACTTTGATAGCACAATATACTTTACCTACAATTAATGAAATTTTACATGGATATCTCACATTAGCTAGAATGTTTTCATTGATTTTAGACTATTTTTATTTTATTGGTACTTAAAAATGCTGCAATTGGAACCAGTGATGATAATTAGCACACTTTTGATTGTCATAGTTGTTCGCGCGTTTGAAATTAGATAATAAGCAACAAATTGTATTAAGCTTGAAAAATGACGTATTAAAATATCTGAAATTTAATATTATTATTATTAATACAAATCGCGGCAATGTATGCGCCCAATTAACGCCAAGATCACGAAAATACGCCATTTAACCAAAACAGTCTTTCCAGAAAGGTATAATTTTGTTTTCTTTTAGCATATGAAAAACTCTGACATCGTTATCAAGATAGACAAACAGTCAAACACTGGATGTAATATGAAGTCCTACGCGTCACGCGGTGCTATAAAAAATACACACACACACAGTTCAGCTGTTTGACTCGGATTCCGTCCTTGGGTTATTGCAGTGAGAGCAGCGTTTATTAATTTATGCGTTTCCTGGACATATTGTAAAAATTGGAATTATTCTCTTATTCTTGTGCTGGAAATAATGTTAAACCAATTAATCATCTAAGCAACCAAAAAACGATTAAAAGGCCCGCAGTTCATTATTTCCCATCTGAGCGAGAAAAAGGCAGCGAGAACGCACAAATATCAGCACTGATTTTTTCAACAGCTACAAATATCAGCCTGGATTGAACATGTATGTCACAAAATGAAGTTTCCGCGAACAACTTTTTCTAAGTAAATAATTACGATGTGAGACACATCTTGAGTCATGAAAGAATCCGAAATTAAGACCTATATCGAGAAATTAAATTCAAAATAGAAGTAAGTTTCGGTTTCGCTCCAGAATTAAAACGCGCATCCTTCCGTAAATAATACCGTACGCTAAACACCGTTCCTGTTTTCAGGTTAAAGAGGTGACCTGCGCTCATAACACCCTAGCTTCCTCGTATTACCAGAAATAATTTGTGTCGCTCAGTGAAGCCAGCACACTAGACAGGCTCAGCAGCGGCACGCATCTCTGACCCTCACTAAACCCGCCATCTTGGAAAATGAGTGGCGCCACCTATAGTTAGTTGGAGTCGCGAATACTCCAAGTTGATAAATTGACGTCACCGGAACAATACGTCAATTTAGTTTCCCCGCTAAATTTAGCGGAAATATTGACGCCCGTAGACTTAAACGCCAATCCAGCTTCCGCACTAAATTTGGTGGGGAAAATCGACGCCACGATACCTGATGTCATGGGACCTACGCAATAATTTATTTTCTCAGCTAAATATAGTGGGAAAATATACGTCACCTGACATACCGATTCTTTCCCAACCCTCTCCTTCCTTCCCCTCCCTTTCACTTCTGGTCCCTCCCCGCTACGGTGTCCTCCACATCCCTTCCTTCTTCCCTTTCCTCCCCACTTATCTCCAATTACCTACCTATGCATTCGTCCTTTCTCCCCCTTCCACCTCCCTTTTTTCTCCCATTATATTACGGTGCACTCGCTTCTCTTCCCCTCCTTGGTCATCTGAGAGACCAATACAGTTTCCCCATTCCTTTCTCCTTCCTCCCCCTCCCTTCCCCAATCCCTCTCCTCACCGTCCTTTAGTGTACTCTCCCCCTCCCCAGTTTCCTCCCTTTACCCTTCCTCTCCATCGTCGCGTGACAAACCAATTCAGTCTCCCTCAAATTGAATAAAATAAAGGTTCTTCACTCCTGGAACGACTGTTTAAAGACTTCCGAACAATTCTAACAATCACTTCTAAATACTGCATTTCATGCATTATAAAACTTTAAAAAAAAATCGTTTCGAATTTTTTTGTTTGTATTTTAACTTTTTAGCGCCGTCTTAAGTATTTAAATGTCGGTGGGGAGGGGGCGGCTTCAGCTAATGCTCCCCCCCCCCCCCCCCACCACCACCACACCGAAAAAGGAAATCTGTCTACGGGCCTGGCTCCGGGATCACCATGTCACACAGAATTTCCACATAAGTGGAGTTTTCCTTCTTCCGCCCATGGCCTTCGCAGCGCTCTGCCGAACTTCTAAGATAAGGCCTGTTCATACACACATAGAAGCGCTACCTCAGCGATATTGGTCAGCGCTTGAAATAGCGCTACCTTCGCTGATATATTGCTGATATTAAAGGAGCGGTGCAACGATATTCAATTGGAATGTTTTTCACTTTACACGAGCTTACTGGCACTAGTGGGACTCAAGGATACTCGCACGCAACGCCACTGGCCAAGAAACTTCTTTGTTGCGGTGTAATTTCAAGGACAAAAGCAATCATTTTCATTCAATCTCTTCTTTGCAAAATTTAATGACGTAACGTGGGGATCGCAGTACACCCATATGACGATATTTGAATGCTGCTCATAGATTGGACCCGAGCATTGCGTGGGCACTCGATTTGGGCTCGTGATAATTACTAGCTCGAGAAACATTCGGGTAGTGGACCGTGTCCAATCGCTGCAACGACGACAAAAGCCGAGCCATAACAATGTCTGGAACTCAGCGACGTGTCCTGTGCTTTGCCAACCCCAGCGCGTGGCTATGATCAACATTGGCGGCATATAATCGGCTCCAGATCACGTGGCAGCTTGTTCTGGCTGCGAGTTGAGGCAACAGGGGGTGAACGCTGCTCGTTTTTCTTGAATTTTTTTCTGGGACTTCTATTGCGTGGGGTGAAAAACGAACGCGTGTTTCATAGGTCATTAACGTCAGGGATCCGTTCTAAGCGGTATTTGCGCAAAGTACAAAAATTGTTGCATCGCCCCTTTAAAGCGCGGCGTCAGTGATAAGTAGGGTTCCGTGTTTTCGGATAAATCCGAAAAACTTCGAATTTTTATGTGCCAATGCCGGTCCCCCTCCGCCCCCCCCCCTTTTACACACAAAAAAAATAATAAGATACTTTTTTTTACATTTTTAGCAGCGCAGGGTCAATGGACCTAGGAAAATGTCACCATAATTGTCTTTCGAATCTCGGACCGTTCTAAAAGGGGTCTTACCGCTTGTCTCGTCAAGGTTGATTTAGAGCAACAAGTCGTTGTACATTCGGGTCACGACAAAAGTTACTCTTTTGGTTTCCTTTTTGGGCCATGCGATTTGCAATTTAGAGAAAGGAGCGGGTATGTTTTTGTAACAGTAAAAGCTATTGACCATAGAGGTTGTATAAAATAGGGAAGAGGGGCAGTTGAAACTTCTCTATTGCATCCTTAACTACTCCACCTCGCGTGGCCGAGGGCTAGACTGGTGGAATAGGATGGGATGACTATGAGCTTCCTAGCGACTACCACTGGGAGTTGATTGATTTTCAGGTATCGACGTTTATCGAAGCAACACTTGTGTGCGACTTTTGTTGTGGGAAAAATTAGTATTGCCAATGGCGATGGCACCAGCACCAAATTCAACTGAAGAAATATTAAGTGATATAACCACGTTTTATTTTTCTTCATGTAGCATACGTTTACACCCGGATATTATTTATTTATTTATTTATTTATTTATTTATTTTAATTGGAAACACTGCGAAATTAAACTCACAATTTCGAAGAATTGAGAATAAACAAATATAAGCTCTGATAAACTCCGCATTTTCGGCAAAAAAATAAACTCCGAAAAACAACCTCCGAGCTCCACAGAAAAATAAACGCCGAAAACACGGAACTTCTGTGATACGTTACGTTCTGTCAGTGCTGTTACTGTTTTAATTTAGCGCAGGGATGCACAGGGTGCGGCCGTGAGGACCAACACATTTGGCACGCCTTGCAAAATGCATATTCCAAACGCATACACCTGAAATTTGGTACGCGAACATAGTTTAGCAAGAGGTTTACGGCAGTTATTTTTAAGAGCTCAAGCCAGTGGTGGTAAAATATTAAAAATGGAGCAATAATGGCGGCCACACATTTCCTATGCCATATACCGGATGTTTGTCGTTTGCACAGTGGTTTGTGAGCTTGATTCCTGGATGTCATCGTTGACATATTTTGTTAAAAGTACTAATTGTCGCGATTATCTCGCTCATGGCCAGCCTCTGCTATTGGGTTTTAGCGTGTTTTGCGTTCAGGAAGCCACTTCGGAGTGAGCTCGCGAACCGGTGTGCCGGGGGAAAACGGGCTGGTATTGGTCATATGCGATACATAGCTTCCAATTGTGCTTTATTTTTAATATTTCACTGCCTTCGAATTAAGCGCTAAGAAAAATAGGCATAAAACTTCGTGCAAAACAATGTTCGCTTGCCCAATTTGAAGTACGGACGTTTGGAATTCGAATTTTCTAACGCGCGCCAAATGTGTTGGTGGTTACGGCCAAACCCTGTGTGTGTGAACCGGCTAATAGAGTATAAGGCTCCAATCTCATGTGATACATGATCGGTGTCTAGGTTACTACGATGTCTCTGGTAAGCACGTAAAACATCTCAGGGAATGATAACAAAATAAACGCCGAACTATAAGCTCTAATTTATGGCGCCCGTTTAATAGATTGATCTTGCTAAGTGTTCCACGTGTACGTGACGTCACCATACCTTTAGTTTACAGGAGGCCAGCGGCAATGTACGAGACAACATGGGCCGCATCGAGTTCTGCTCGTGCAGACCCGCAGCGCGTGCAGAAAAGCAAACTTTTCCTCTCACGATGCATGCGTGCAGCTACTGCGCAACAAAACCGGCTGGTCAGATCGGCCTTTCATCCTCCGACTCCTGAAAATAATAATCAATCAAAGATTACCGGTGTTTTCCTCCGAATACTGACAACCCAAAGCCTAACGTAAGCGAAGAAAGTCGAGGCGCAGAGGCGATTCCTGGAAAGCTTGTTTCTCTGTAAGCACCCACATCTAGTGGGGAAGCCAACTTCAAAATAAGCGAAGCGCATAATTTTTTTTCGAACTTTAATAGGTGTTTTATGATGAATCTGTCGGGCGTCTAACACTGCAAGTTTGTTGTGAAATAGCTTTGCCCGATGAATGTTGAATTTATCATGTTGGATGTTTTTAAACGCCAACACGCAAAGAGTACATTGTTCTCCTTGGGAGATCGCTGCTTTGGTCCGAGATGGTTCAAATATTTTCAGAGAACATCTCTCACTATAATTATCACTTAAATACAAGGCAACCTTAATTTAAGACTTGAATTAATATATAGTAACAAACCCTGACGTTTCCTAAGCTGGTAGGACTCGCAGAGGTTTCCAGCATGATAAACCTTCCGGAAACCTCCGCAACTAGGAAAAGTCCCATAACTTTAGGGAGGCTTCCATTCTGTTAGCTGCAGAAGTATTTTAATAAAGACGCAGAAATTAGGAAGTTGTATATGAGCAAAGTCACAGAGGTCCTTTACTTTAATTTCGTTATTTTTCTCCAGCATCGGAGGCTGGCAATGGTGGCGTCTTCATCAGCTGAAAATGTTCTGTGTGTTCGGCATTCCCTGTTTCAGTGGATCAGCGCCTGGGTTAGAAAAGTTAAGAACATAAATCGAGGCTTTAACTGAAAGTCAGTTAAAGGCGTCATTAAATTCGCAAAACATTCTCTTTCCTCTCTTCCGGAATCATGCGTTGCTTAGAACTCCCTGTTAAATATAGTGCTCAGTCGTCGAGAGGTATAATCGTTGCGCGCTGATTTCGTAGGACATTACTCTTGAATAAAATTCCGCAGATGGCTACTCGAACCTCCACTGAAAACGAGACAGATTTTTGTAAAGTGTGTTTACACCCGGGCGTGACTACACCCCAGCGTCATCAACAGAAGAATGATAGTACAAATATAGGTTCCGAACAGATTTTCCCAGAAACGGGCGTGCAGTGTCAGTGCGCATTTGATAACAAGACAGCGGAATTACACATCGAATGCCCTGTCCGTCCAGACATTATCCTGAATGAGATAAAAAAGAAAAACACTATACACAAGCAAAAACAAATTACAAAAAAAAAGCAAAACGTTTCAACGTCACCGCAAAGTTCCTAAATAAATTCCTGTTCTATACTTCGTCTCATCCTACGATGGATTAAAGGCCAAAGCCATGGGCCGCCAGGTCCAATCACGTTCCACGCTAAACTATGATATGCCTAGCATTGATTAGGGGTGGACGAGTAATCCTCCAAACCCCAAAGCGCCGCATCATTTCTATAGCTTCGACTCTGCAAACAGCCTGTACGTCGTGGCTTTTTTGCAATGTAACATTGTTGAGTCACTCACTGATATTCGATTCGAACCACTGTCCGCCCATCCCCATCAGTGATCCGAGACGCGGGCACTGATACGTGCATCAAAGCGCAATACCACGCAATTTCTAAGTGACTCATGATTGGATCTGGCGGTCCGTAGCTTTTACCTTTAGTCCATCGTAGGGTGAGACGAAATGTAGAAAGGAGAAAGTAATCTTACCTAATATGTTCCCCCCATAGGCTTCTAAGTAGAACAATCGATGCACTTGTGATCAAAGGTAACTGAACGGATTAATTGATGAAAGGAACACGCCCCAAAAATGAAGAACGTTAACTGCCAAATTAACTCAAACGATCTGGGGCGAAACAACAAAGTTGAAACAACGTGATCACGCACCGAGGCCGAACTGATCAAATGGGACCGTTAAAAGACTGCGCAGTCCGGTCGTCGTCTGATACGAAAGATAACTCAGGTATGGACCGACATGCCTCAATTTCCTCTCGATCGAAAGCCAAACAGAAGCGGCCTTCTGCGATCCGAACCCGGTCTCATTCCCAAAGCGGTCGGACGAGACCAGGCGCAGCCTCTCCAACGAACCCAGCGGAAAGAGTCGGCGGCGGCACGGTGGCAAGCGACCGGCGCGAGCAGCAGGAAGAGCGTCGGCGGCGCGCGTCCCGCCGCCGAAGAGCAAGAAGAGCGGACGGCAGCGCGGGTCGTTCTCGCCCCGCGTGCAAGAGACCCTCCCGCGGCGCGACCGCTCCTCCTCCGGGCGAGCTTCCCCGCCAACCAGCGCGGTTTTGCACGTCAGCCACCCCCGCGCGCGCCACGCAGCCGCCCGCAGCAGCGAGCAACAGGCGCCCCATGCCACCCCGCCGCCGCCGCCACCGCCGCCACCGTCGGGGGCTTCCATCCCACGCCGCACTGCGGCGCCCCCGTCCTCGGCGGCGACGGCCGGCGGCGACGGAAAGCGCGCCCCGCGGCGCTCCTTTCCCTTCTTTCCGGGCGCGAAGGGCGCGAGCAGGCGCACGAAGCCGGGGAGGGGAGCGCCTGGTGGAGGGGCAGCGGTGGGGGAGAGGCGGCTGGGCGAGGAGGGGCGGTGCGGTGGTGCGGTCTCGCAGACGGCCGATTCGGGCAGAGCCCGCAAACCTCAGAGCGGCGAGTGCGCGTGCGCACGGAGCAGCGGCTGCTCCGTTCAATGCATCTGCCGGCCGAGCGGGAACCGCACAGGCAGCAGCAGCAGCCTCAGCAGCCTCAGCAGCATCACCGCCGGCGCAGGATGAGCAGCGAGGTGGTGCTGCCGGGCGAGCGGGCGCTGAGCCAGGTGCTCGCCGAACACCCCGGGGAGCTCATGCGCACGGGGAGCCCCAACCTGGTGTGCTCCGTGCTGCCGTCCCACTGGCGCTCCAACAAGACGCTGCCCGTGGCTTTCAAGGTGGTCACGCTCGGGGACGTTTGCGACGGGACCCTGGTCACGCTGCGCGCGGGTAACGACGAGAACTACTGCGCCGAACTGAGGAACGCCTCGGCCGTGGTCAAGAACCAGGTGGCCAAGTTTAACGACCTCAGGTTCGTCGGCAGGAGTGGAAGAGGTGAGTGCCCACGTCTCTTCAATGCGCCGTCTCTGATGTGCTTCGTTAGGGATCCGAAAGCTTTCCCGATAACTTCCCGAAGTTGCCAAAGTCGCGACACTTCCATGGCATTTTCATTCGGTCTCTTCAACTTTGTTTTTGTTGGCTTTTTCATTACTAACTTTAATTTCGATCGAAAATGTGTGGTTGGTACAGTCAAATGGTCCCGGATACCATTCCGGAGTAGGGATATCGATTACACGACTTGCGCGAATATCAGACGGCTCTCATCTCGCCAGAAGTGTATAACTAGGAAGGATTAGCACCTTTTGATAAGACCCGCGCGTTGCCGCGCAGAAACATGTCTGAAGGTGTTTAAATCGTAATTAAAAAAAAAAAACTTATATGCGGAGCCTCGTTTTACTGGAAAAAGCCTAAAGACCATTATACAATAGCGAGGAATTCCAATGAGAGTTTCGAACGCGATCACCCACCGTGGACTGTACTGTCTTTTAAGCAGCGCTCGAATTAATTGAGCAAGTTATAATCTGTTCAGTGTGTAGCACCTCAAAGACACCATTCAACGGTCTAGCCAACAACCAATACATAACAAATGTGCGTATCTTGACATAACATTAACTATCTTCTTTCTTTTTTGGCATTTGTACTTTTACCAAAAAAATAACATATCCAACTGTTAATAAGCACTCTTGAAAGAGCCATGCCTCTATGAATTCTTTGCTGTCTAAGACAGAACGACGTACTATGCTCACCTTTCTAGTCGGGCTTTTTGCATCGCGTACGTGTCCAGGATCCTATATTTTCTTGTTCAAAAAATTAGTAGGCATGCCAAAAGAAAAAAGAAGAAAAAAAGTTGTCTGCGGCGAATTTAGCTTAAACGTCTAACAAACACAATAAATGCCTTTTTCTAGATCTTGATTCAGTAAGTTTGACAGCCGCTTAAGTATCATCGCAATGCGTCAAGACATCGGGAATAATCAAGGGAAACAGAATCAAGAGCACGCACCCCAAGTGTTTTGGTGCAACGGTTATAAATCCATAAGTCTGTATCATTCCTTTGATGAAACTAAAGTCACTGGATCATGGGAAAGTAGCGGCAAGCTCTTCGTGTTGTGGCCATTTTGGTTCATGATATGAGCAATCTCTTCTTGACCGCTCTATTCTTGGTGAGCCAATCTAAATTCGCTGGTGACGGGTAGCTTTATAGAGACGTTTCTTGTACACCGAGAGTTTGCTATTCACAAACCGGCGAAACAAGCGTACATCTTCGTACCGCCACCACAAGCGGTGTCGGTGCCTGGAAACATTGAAAAAGATTTCGAATTGTCTAGCGTTACGTCCGACGTAACCCAAGTTACGTCCAAATCTCCGCCTTCCCTAGGTTCACGGGGGAGAGAGAGGAGGGCGGGGGGGGGGGGGGAGGGTTAGGTATACGCGTTTCCAGTGCTCCGTCCGGACGTAACGCTAGCCACAGCGAAAAGATTTTGATTGTCCTTAAATAGACAAAAAGAGCAATATAATTGTAAGAGATCCGTGGAGATGGGCAACGTGACTGATAAGTTGATTGCATACACAGTGTCAAAGACGCTTATATTGTCGAGGAACGCTTTCAGTACGATGGTGCTCCATGGTGATCTTGGCGTGACTGGTTTAGAACGACCCTCTCGAAGCTTCGAAGATTCGAATGGACCCAAATGGCGATTTCCATGGCAACCGAGACCGATTAGCCAATCGCCTTGCGAGGGTTTGGTCGTCTGTATGTTAGTAACAGTTTGTGCCCGGCTAGCAGGTAGGGAAGGTAATGGCGCTACTTTCCCAGGATCCAGTGACTTTAGCTGAAACGAGACCAAATTATGAATCTAAAGCCGGGGTCACACTGCTTATGCCCGAGTCCCACTGGAATGACAAACAGAAACAAACGATAGCGACAAGCCTTAAACACATGCGGCATGCTCCCGATGGTACCCTTGGCAGACGTTTAGTCGTTCGGTGCTGGGGAAGTAAGCACGAGTGATTGCAAGCCTGCCAAAGATATCCTCGCGTGCATGAGGCTCGTGTTTGAGCGTAGCCTCCGTTATTCTACAAAGCGTGTCAAATCGGGAAAGTCTCTGGTTTGAGGCTTGTCGCTGTCGTTTTGTTTCTGTTTGTCGCTCTAGTGGGACTCGGGCATTATACATCATACAAAAGGAAGTCTGAATACAGATTTGAACGCGAGTCATCGTGAGATCCGTGCTTCGAATGCCGCATGGCAATGAGTTCTGTGAGAAACCTGGCACGCGGCATTCGAACCACGAATATGGCGGTGACTCATGGTTGCAGGTTGTCTTGTGTATTATGCATGAGCAGTGTGACCCCGGCTTAAGGTCACATGTTTCAGAAAAGCACAGCCTGAAGTGAAATCTTCATATCGCGTACGGTCGAAAAGCACTGAGCAAAAACATGTATCCAGAAGTGTAGCAACGAGACAAACGTCCAAGAGCTTAGACCCCGTTTCACTATATGTGCGAGCGAAGCCGAAACTACAAGGATGAAGGTTTTGATCTGAAATTCTGAACGGTGTTCCAATCGCACGTGAGCGCACGTGCTGAAATTGACGCTGAAAGCCCTGAGCACTACATGGTACGCTGACACATAAACTGAAATGGAGTATATACCCTTACTTTGCGTGCATTCCCGTCAAGATTGATAGCGAGTTTTATTCGGAGATCGTCTGTTGGGAACAAACAGAAAATCTTTGAAACCCAAACACAGCCATATAAACCAGTCTAATTGTGTAGAACAGCACTACAATGATGTGTTCGTCTTAAATATACGCAGACTTTGTATTTATTGCACGTGTGAGGGCACACACTGTAGATTAGGAGATTTTTGCCATTACGGCAGAAATACATTGCAATGAACTAATTGTTTCCCATATTAAGAAAAACAAAGGCGCGTTAGCCGACTATATTTGCCTTTTCCGGAGTTTTAGTAACTGCGTTTTTATGGAATGAGGCTTGGTTAAAGTTATATCATAAATTCCCTACTTACTTTAATATTAAACGCCAGATTGACACAGTACTATTTCTTGATAGCTATACCGTGGTAAAAGGGAACTGATGGCAACGGATTGTGTTTGACTGGTCCACTTTTTGTTCTATAAACGTTTATCTGAACTTTCTTAAATTTTTGTATATACGCGCGTGGTGTACGTTTGGCAGATATGACTAAAATTTGGTCTGCAAAAGTCACCAAGATCATCTATTTTTTCTAACCGGCAAAGTTTGCCACAGAACCAACTTTCGAAGTTTTGCTGGCGCCTGCCATGTCGAGATCCACGAGTATTTCTACGCACAGCCATCCTTGAGACACATTTCACTGTAAAATGTACCATAATCAAGAAGCTTATAGCCATCGAAAGTGTTTCGTCATGACGAAGTCTCGTATCAAACACTTCCGATCTCACCTGTTAGTTTCTATACTATTCAAGAACCAAGAGTGGGCCGGCTTGCTAGAATCGGCGACTCAGCTGAGGCTGTGTGCAAGAAGGCACTGCCGAAGAACGCACGAGCTAGTGGTACGTGAGTTCGAGTCTCAAGCGCTCGCGCTCCCCAGGCTTGGCACTGGCAGGCTAGCCTAAGCTAAGACGCTGATTCTAGCAAGCCGGCCCTTCTTATATAGATCATTCAACTACTGAATAAGACAAGACGGTTTCTTCTTATCGCCGAGAAAGTGAGGGGGCGTCAGAACATCGAGTTCTCATTCGAACGATTAGAGCGCAGACCTAAAGCTAGCTGGATTTGCCTCCACTGCAGTCGTCGAACGCGTTAAGATGGGAGGGTCAAATGCCGGACGCCAGCGTTCCCAGTCTTAACGCGTTCGACGAGCCTTTCGTGCGTTCGTGTCTACTGCGTCCTTTCTTTTAAGACTGGTGTACGCGTTTGATTGAAGCCCCTCTATCCTGGGGAAAGTGGCGCCATTCATTGTTGGGGAAATGCTCGGGACCTGTGCCGCACGCCACTTCTGAGAAGAACATGGCGTCTGAAATCTAGCTCAGTGATTCGCTCTGCCGACATGATGTTCCTTTTGCCACTAAATAGGCTACGCTTCAGAGTAACGACCTTTGGCCAGATTGTCTCTTAAAATCATGTGTGCCAGTTATCTGAAGCTTTATCTTAAATAACAGGAAACGCTTCGCTGCCCTCCACACATGTTTAAATAGTTCGCGACAGAGCAAAGCTATATTACATGACCTTCCTAACACCGAATCTAATGCTGAAGAAGTCGCACTTTTGAATCATGACGATCGGCAGTTGCGTCTGCTCCGCACAAGCACCAAAATGGCGGCGCTCACAACAATGTCGGGGAACAGAGTGCCGATTCTCTAAGCGAAGCTCATTTAGAGGCTTTTCGTCTTCCCAAGGGCTGGACGTTGCACGTGCCTCGTGCATCGACACACCTTGCGCTACCTTTAAAACGTGAAGGGGCTCTACGGTTGATGTCATTTCTGCGCCCCTGGTGCCAGTGTTCTTTTCCCCGAGCCTCCCGCACGTCCCTGCTTCTTTCGTCTTTTAGAGCGCAGCTCTTAGGCGCCCGTTTCCGGCTTGAGCGTCGTCGTCGTCACCGTCTCGTCGGCGTCGGCGTAACCGTGGGGTCACGTGACCCCCGTGGCAGAGTAGCAGGCAGGATGACGAGGTGAGGAGGAGGGAGGAGGGGTATAGTCTCCCCTCAGTGCCCTTCCCTCCTTCTCCTCAAGAGCTGCGCTCTAATTCGACGCTACAGGGAGTTGTAAACGGCTTTCATTTTCAACCTACAATACATTTGAGTAGTGAGTTAGCGCTTATCTCCCCCCTGTGTTCCGTTCTGGTCCCTGTCCCCGTTTTTGAGTGCGCTGTTTTGTTCATCGTGTTCAACCCGTACCAACTCGCCCGGCTTACAGCAGTGGAGACAAAGGCAGTTAGCTTTTGGTCTACCCACTAATCGTTCGAATCAGAGCTCGGCGTTCTAACGTCCCCTCTCGTTTCCTCCTCTCCCTCTCTTTCTCGGCGCATACTCTTAAAGCTGCTTAGGGACTGTCAATATGAAGCAGCGGGTTACTGGTATGAATTTCTCCGTACATGTAATTTGCACAATCATTTTCTTTGCTTCCTGTTTCGCGTGGTTCAGTCATCTCGACGCAAGTTCACTATACATGTGCACTGCTTCGGGATTACGTTTCCACATACGCCCATGGTCGGGTCCGTTGATTAGCGCCCGCTAGAGATCTGGTCAGTAAAATGGAAACAGGAGGCAAAGACGAATGTTAGTCGAGACAGGAGGGAAGAAGGAGTAATCCTCCGGGGTAATCCAGCCGAGCAAAGCTGAAGTTGTTACTCCAAAGGTAAAACTACTAACCGCGCTAATCTCGCGGACAGAAGCATAGTTCCATGATAGACACGACTGGTGTTAGAAAGCTCTTCCGATTAATATTTTCCGAAGTTCCTTTTCAGATTGTGGTAATTACCCGAAACCTACAAACTGACACTTTTTTAATATTACTCTACTGCGTTAAGAGAATAAATTAGACGTATTGCTAGTAATACCATGTTAACTTCAAACCGGCACTGATGAAATCAACAAGAGGTAGTTTGGTTGATAAACAAAACAACATGGAAAGGTACACAACTCGAACACTGCAAGCACGAACAACCGAACAGGTGTTTTTACGCATTTCTCCTATAATTAAATCGCTGCCATGACAGGTATATTCATATGGTCGAGAATGTTTCTTTGCAACTTATACCTAAAGGTCAATATACGCCTGGTGAATACTTTGCTTTAGTAAAAGCTGCAGAAACGACACTGTAGTGCAGTGTACGTCCAAGACCAATTAAAGAAGTCTTAGCTGGAACTGCGAGTCGGATGTTTTGGGTCCCTGCTATGGCTAACTAACCTCGGCGGAATGCCCAAAGGCGATCCGCCAGCGGCTTCGGCCAAGGAAGTCTCCCAGCCAGTATTAACGGGTTCCCCACAACAGCGGCAGCGAACCAACAGCGGTGTGCGTTCCGTCACCGGGTTTGTCCTGATCAATACTTCAGCCGCGCTAAAACTGCGGTTTAATTAGTGCGCGGCCCGGCGGCGTGCCTCCCGAAATCGTCCCCTTCGCACCCCTCTTCTCTCTTTCAGCTTTGATAGCGTGTAGAGAGGCCGCTACTGCTCGCCGAGATGGTCGAAATTGAGTCGATTAGAAGGTTCCCGTCGCAAAACCCAACTTGGCCGGCAAGCGGAAGTGTATGAAGCTTGACGGAGGGGGTGTTCGTCAAAGTCGGCTCGTCAGCGTTAATTTGGCCCCCGGCCGGATGGGGCACGGAGGTTAATCCGTCTTTTTGGTGAGAGAAAAAAAAAAGAAGCTCACTGTTTACAAAAATGAGCGCGAGTCTCGCGCGCGCACCAAAATACGTTTTGTTGTTTGTCTTTAAATAAGTGTTCAATGAAGTATGATCAACTCACGATGAGAGGTGCTCGCCTAATATAAATAAAAAGTACGGGTGAGCGAATAATTTTTTTTCTTGGAATCGAAATTGAAGAAATATTTGCGTGTCATTCCTACCATTGCAAGAAATAGCCTGTATCTATCGGTAGTCTATCTATCATGAAATCACCAGTTCGAAGTACAATACACCGCACCGAAAGCCCACCGGCGCTCTTTCGCGTTTTGCTTGAAAAGGATATTGGTGGCCACCAAACTTTACCGCTTGAGCACTTTCAATCCCCGTAGTGGACTGGTAACATTTTTTTTTCTTTTAAGAAAGAAACATTTAACATTGTACAGCGCCTGTTCGCGTTAATAGTGTCCCGCAGTGTACATCTTCGTTCACTTTCGTTCCAAGGAAAATATACAAGCTCATATGGCTCGCGGAAAAGAAAAACAAAATCAGTTTTGACACTCACCATTGCTTCCTTCTTTGGGACCATTCTGTATCGTACAGCCCGTATATTTCTTTTTATAAAAGATAAGAGGAGGTGGCCCAAATAAATTTGGTATTTTGACCATATACAGAAAGAAGCGCCAACAAGCGTACCTATGGTGAATCTTCAAGTTTCCGCCATATTGGTGGGCGGAGGGGAGGGGGGGGGGATCCGTATTGATAGGCTCGCCCGAGAGGCGATGTTCACGGCAAACTGCGTGTCGTAGAACTAAAATAAGGTTGCACCTGCTACCAGTCCAGTCTGAACCCTTCACACAGCGTCTTTGATAAAGGCTGTTAACTTACCTGGATGACCCAGAACATTGCTTCAGTGACGAGTCTTGCGGCCTCGTGGCCATCTTTCTTTTCTTCGTTTCACTGAAACCAAATAGCAATCCATTGAATGTACAAATACATTGTCTTAATATCATGAAAACCGAGTTGAACGCGGATGCGCCTGGTCCGTAGAATTCGAAATGGCATAGCGGCTAGAACAGAAAGCTGTGGCGGCAGGTTCGCTTTCCATCTTTCTAGAGCGAGTCCGATATTCACAGCGCCTGGCGGTCAAAAAGACGAAGCCGTAAAAATAGGTAAAAAAAAGAAAAGAAAAAACAAACGCAACGAAAGTTTTAATTGGTGACTGAGATGACATCGTATATCGCGCGTCACGCGTGCGTGGTGTCTTAGTCGTTGCGCGAACATGTGGCTTGTTTGTAAGCCAAACTTTACAAAAATTTCATTCCAGAACAATTTGCGAAATTGGAGATGTCGAAACACTCGCGACGCTTCAAGTGCTGACTGGAGCGAGGGCCTAGCAACAAAGTGGTAGGGTTTGATGAACGCAAGCTCAGCGCGCGTTCTTCATTTATTGCAGTAAAATATGCAAATGATCGAATACGAAACCATGAGAAACAATACAAGACCATAGACACGATGAACACGAAACGATGCGGCACAGCAAATGATATTTGAACCGTCTTTTAAAACGAGGAATAGCCAAACGTTTCGCGAGTAATGATGACTTACTTTTGTTACACTTAATCGCAATTCGGTCCGGAACGATAAGTAGATTTATTACGCTATTTCATTAATGTCGGTTACGACTGTAAGACCGCACACATGTTGCACACATGCACCCCGACTCAACATTCTGGCGTCTGCCTACATTTGCCGTGTTCAATTAAACGACAACAGACACTAGGAAGGTGCTGAAAACAGATCGGAGGTACGCTCTGTTCGAGAGTCCTTTATAGTATGGCAGTGACGAATACCTTGATGATGCGTGAACCAGCTTTCGAGATGCTGCACTCCTTCTATATTTCGCACAATTGTGCATGCGAAAACGACGACATACATTACCGCACGCCCTTGATTCCAGCCGCCTTTGTTGAGTGCGAAAAGTGGTTCCGCAATGTTGCAGCGTCAGACGCACACATTACAACGACGGAACAGTTCAGATCTAGCCTTTTTTTCACTCGAAACGACAGAGAATTCATGTGATTGGTGTCGTGTTTCCTTTCGTGTTACATTGCGAGTAAAAGCGTGTTCGCCTTTATGATGTTGGTGAATATAGGGCGTCGAGCAGCGTCACGCTGTGTATGTGGGTTTAACTTTAGCCGCTTAGCGACGGGAATGTATTTCCGCGATTTACTTTTTTATGTTTAGGGTAACAGCGGACGTTATTTTTTCTTCGTATTTAGACTGTCTATTATTCTATTGCAGATACTTCAATGTGCCTAACCTCCAAAAATATTAGCTCTCTCAAAAGACATGTTTAAATACCCAGAGCCACCTTGAGGCAGTCTTTAAAGCTCCAATGTTTTCACTCTAATGACGGAGATTAAGATCGCCTAAATCAACCCCTCCCCCATTTGTGAATCGAAGAAGACGTACAAGGACAATCTTGTTAGAACCAATGCCCCTCTTTCGGCTCTACGCTTGTTCGAACTGCTATAGTATGGAGAAGCTACGTAATGCCGAGAGCGTGAGGTTTGACTCTGGACAGGGTGTGAATAGACCGACTTTTAAAAAGGGTTTATTCAAAACAACTGTACGGTTCTTTGAGAGTGTTGGCGAGATTTGTCCAACAAATTTCTTTCTAACGCAAAGTGTTTTTCTTTCTTTTTTTTTCTCTCGCTTTTAAGCGTTTAAGTTGACATCTTTCGAAAGTCTGCCGTCTATCCAAAGCTCTGGACGTTCTGAGCATTGGCGAACGCAAAAGTGATCGGGGAAGGTGAAACCCCAGAAATGCAAGATATTTCATCGGAGCACGTAGAGTCAAAGCCCCACGCTGCAGAGCCCCATGATCTCGTGTTCTATTCCCGCCCCTGCCGATATGAATGGTGATGAGCGAAAGCAATACGGTTGAGCACGGATTGTGTTAACTGCTTCATCTTTGTTTCTAAAACACTCCTCTCACCACTACATTATATATTTTTTTGTATAAAATTGAAGTTTACGATGAAAACCTTCTTTGTTCGTTGATCATCATAAGCTAATGTCGAGTGGTATTTTGAAGACGGGCGTGTAAACTTGCAAGATTGAACGCTCTATAAATTAACAGGTATATGCATCACTAAGCTGGATGGGAGATCCCCTTTTCGCTTTCACTTTAAAATTCAATCAAACTCAATACGAAAAGACAAACAAAAGAACAGCGAAAGAGGAGATCGAAATCAGTGTTACCCATCCCCTCCACAGACTGCTATCATTACCGCAATAGGTGCGTCCTGCGAGCGTATAAAAAAATGAAAAATCAAACAAACAGCGTTCCAAAGAATCGTAGATACACACGCGATTTCCCAATACAGACTCCGAGATTCGGGCGCAAGTCAAGCTGCTGCAGCTTGCCCGTGCAAACGCTCCCCTACCAGCAACAACCGCATGCAGCGAACAAGCTAGCGGAAAGGGAGACCGGAACCATCTGGCTTTGCCTCGGGAACGATGGGTGCATACATTTACGCAGTACCGAAACGCTTTAACCCAAGCGTGCGAGCAGTGAGACACAGAGTCAGCCCGCAGGAGGGGCGTTCCACAAAAACGCCACGACGTATCCCGTATTTGGTTGTTTTTTTCTACCACAGTTGATGCTGCGTTGAGACCACGGTTGCTTCTGAATCAGAGGGGAGCGGCGCGGCTAACGAAGGCACGACGCGCTTGCGATTTGATCTGCATGTCGCGTGATTTCTCCTCACCAACAAGTTCACGTTGCAGGCGAATTTGCGCCGCCATCGGTCTTCCACCGACCGCTTTTGTTTGCCCCCCCCCCCGTAGACATACAGAAAAATATACAACAATAGAAGCAAGAGTATAGCTGACTGTATCTAAGCAGGCTGAAACGAAGGGGAACCTGACCTCTGATTATGGTTATTCTTGCTTAGCCTTCTGCGGGATGTTATCGCGGTACAGGCCGACGGTTGCTGCACTAAATGCGCATCTCGAAACGTGTTTATTAGCCGATTCGGGCAGCTGGCGGTACGATGCTGGGCGGCTAACGATGCGAGCGGCACCTCGGAGGGCGGATCCCAAGATACAAGGCTACTGTTTAGCCGCCTGCGATGGCTGCCGAGGCGAGGCTTGCTCACCGCAGGTGGCGGTTCCTCCCAGTCATCAATTAAGAGGATTCGGTGAGGCTGTCGCTTACGTTATGCGTTGGACATGGCAGACGTGTCGAACGCTTTTCACCGGCATGCGCATGTGCTCCCTGTACTCGAGGCCGCCACGAGATCGCTCGTTTTATGCACTTCTAATGCGCTACTCCCGCGGCTACCGTTCGAATTACATTCGTGACACTTAGAATACTCGATCGCCACCTGCACCATGGGCTGGTTCGGTGTCTGGTTTACTCTCGAGCAACCTGAAACAGCTTTACGTTTGGGAAACCAAGTGGCGGCATTAGGCATACTGGACGCCATATTTGAGGGTGCTGTTTATTCTTTGCAGACGACCATAAATAAGAAGACGTCAAAAGGAAGTCGAATTTCTTGTATGGAGGCGAGAAAATTTAGTGAGTGCAGCGCAACTTTGTACTTGAAAAGTGACGTGCATCGCTTACGAGTGACTACACGGCCACACGCCGGTACGATGTCCATCCAGATTAAAGCTGGCGTGAGGATGAAACCCAAGTTCGAACCCTACATTTTGTAGCGTCGCCAGCTTTCATTCAACCCGCTTCAAGTTGCGGCCACGCCATTTGCGCGACTGGATTTGCACGAGTTAGTGCCCAAAGTAAGTTGACAACAGAAGTCAAGGCATAACTATAGTTGAACAGTCCACGTCATTCTGCCCCTAAACCACATTTACATTTAAATAATAAAAAAAGTAATCACGCGGAATGAAAAGCCGGAACCTTTCAAAGTAAAATCGCGGATATCTGTCTCCGTTTGTTCCCATATACAATAAATTCCTTATAAAACACTCCCTAATTTATTTCTGCCTTCGCTTACTTCCTTCTGACGATGTTAACATTTCGCCGCGACTATGAGTTGAATGAGGGGGATCGAATAAGCTAAACTCCATTATTCAATTTCCTCCAACGGCACAGACGAATTACTCTGGGCATTCAGAGAAATGGGGGAAAAAAAGACATATAACTCCCCCTCTCCCCCCCTCCGTCGTATATATATATATATGTACGTATATATATATATATATATATATACACACAAATCCAGCTCCGTTCAGAGTTTAAAAGAATTTTCGATAATGGTTTCAGGACGAGGAGGAGCAATGCGGCTTCTTCGGCCACATTAGAATGAGGGAAAAAAGTGTAAAGAAACGAAATCGTGAAAATATAAACTCCAGGAATATATAATAATGCTAAAAGAAAGACGAGTAATGATCGCCCAGTCGCGGTGAGCAATGGCTAATCGATGCCATTCAAAGAGATAGCAGCACGCTCGGCGGGAAAGCCAGAAACGAGGCGGCAATAAAAGAGGAATTATTAAGAAGGAGCACGAGCACAGCGGCGGCGAAAAAAAAGGCAGGCCCCAAAGAGTTGGAGTTCTCGAGGGGGGAGAGAGCGGCGGAGAAAACAATTACAGAGTCAATGTGTCGCGCACATCGGCTGCGCGTGAGAAATACTTAATGTGAATTGATTGCACCTTCGCACGCGGAGCAGTGCTGTACCCTGTAGCCGCCTCTCGCCCCTCCAGTTTTTGTTCTCCTCCTTTACATTTTTATGCTTTCTTAAAAGTGCCATCGCTCCATTTTTTTTTTTTTAGATTGAAGATCGGAAAACGTTGTTGTAAGACACTTTCCGTGAGCTGCACTGCGAGCTCTGCGTGTGCTCGACCTATAGCTGACGGAGCTGGTAATCGGCACACTTCTATTAACTTGTTTCTTCACGAATATGTGTCGGAAACGGAGTAAATACACAAGTCGTTACAGATTGCTTTGCTTTAACCGCCAAACATTAATCACGTTAAGCGGGATTCAAAGAAGAATCGCAGGTGAATTTTTTTTTCTTGCCTCGATCTTTTGGTTGTTACGGCTTTAAAAAATTTGTCTAAGCTGATTTTTTTTAATGTTTCGGTTAAACCGCGATGAGGCAAGAATAATACTCGTTCTCAGGCAAAGTTTTCTGGCAGTGATATAAGTCTTGAGGTTCACGCTAAATACACTTACGCCATGTATCCGTATTCCAATGGAATGATTGGGACTGTAGTGGGAAACGTATCGGTTTTGACACAGTTGTATCGCTCAATAAGTGATTAGCAGGTGAAGAGGAAAGGTGCCAACATGACTTCTTGTTTGTAGCACGGTCATGAGGTCGCAAAAAGCAGCTTTGTGTTCGTTGTAGTCGTGGCCACCACAGCTTTCCAGCAAACACAACCATGCCTTCTACAAGGTGTCAGGTAGAAGCGTCACTGTGTTCTTTCAGTGCCGTGTTCTTTAGAACCGATTAAAGCCTACACTCATCGAAAATATATAGGACCTTCAACTAAGACGTGGGTTCTTCTTGCCTAAATCTCACGTCTTGCCGAATCAAATCACGAATCGCTTCAGTCTTCAAACGACGACCTCCGAAAAAAACAATATATAATAGAAGGAGGTCTAAAGCTTTTTGTGTCTATACACCGCGGAACAAATGAACAATCCACACACAAGTCGGCCGAAATTCCCGCTAAAGCCTCGGCACACACTTTACGGCACACGCGCACGATGTTCGCACGCGTCGCGAGCAGGGCTGGAAGCTGGGGCGACGGCTCTGGCCCACGGAGAGGTACCGAAGACCCCGAGCTCAGTCGGGAAAAGCTCTTCTCAAATTCCTTAAATTCCATTTTACCCCCGCCCATACCTTTCTCCCGGTGGACCGAGGAGGGAATAAAACGAGAAGTGCGAAGAAGAATGTGAGCGAGGCTTCCCCGGGCAGAATTAAGCGGAAATCCCGCATGTAGAAATCCCTCTGACAAGATTATACCGCTTTTAGAAAAGAAAAAAAAATGGAAGAGGGGTACTGAGGTGAACGCGGGGGCAGCCAAACCAGCGTGCAAATGAACAGAACCTCCAGGTTCGTGTGAGCGAGAGACAGACCGCGGCTTGGCCGCCGCCGAGTTCACAAAGTGAGGTGAACAAAAGAAAATTAAAAAAGTGTCATTTTGATTCTTAGTTTTGTCGGTTTTTTTTTCCCCGCTTTGTTTATGTTTTATAGCCGCTTTGGTGCGCACTGTCAGCGCTGCTGCGGCTGCGGTGGGTGTTCGAGAATTTCAGAAATTAAGGGCAGAGAAACGAGCCCCCCCCCTTTTTTTTTATTGGTTACTAATTCTTTAACAGGCTGACGAAATGTGTTTCTGTGTGCGGTAAAAGGGGAAGGGAGGTAAATAAGTCCGTGATTAAGTGAAGATAGAAAGAAAAAAGCGATCCAACTAATACAAAAAAGATAGCCCTTCGTTCTAAGCCTAGGTCCATATCGAAGATCTTTTCTTTGAAGCTGCAAAATCGCATATCGGCGTTTATTAGGCGAAAGTCCAAACGCTGCGTGAGCACTAAAAGCTGAACAAGAAATATATGTTACAGCAAATACGCGGAAGTGGCTAAAAAGACATTTCCAATTTTGCGAATCGTCCAGTACCGAGGAAGCTATTTCAAGATTACTCTGATTCGGTTATAATTGAACCTGGAGTAATCGGCCAACCCTTGTATACGTCGCGCGTAAAAAACTTGCAGAAACGACTTTCTGCTCCAGTTCAATCTTTCCTCAGTAGTGGCGAGCGCCCAGAGTAACAGCTGAGCACCTCCTGTTAGTTGCGAAACGGAACAAGAAGTTAAAAAAGAAAAGTTAGAGTAATTGGCCGATCCGCACAGTCGACTGTAAGAACCACGAGCGCAAGAAGGACAAAATGTTACCACACACCTTGAGTTGAATTCCAAAGAAGTAGAGCCGGGAACTGACTGGAGAAAGAATCGAGGATCAAAAGAAATGAGCGTCTGGATAAGACAGAAAAAGAAAGAGAGAGAGAGAGAAGTATAGGAATAAGAAAAAAAAAAGACAAAGCTGGGCGTTGCAAGCGGCACTTAGCTCGACACAAACTTCGTTCTCTCTTTTGTCTCCACCTGCCAGTGCCGCGGCGTTCTTGAATTGGCGCCGTATTGTCAAATCGCGTATTTGTGAAACGGAACGTTGTCAACGTCTGGCACCGGAAAAAAAAAGAAGAAAAAGAAGACACCATCCGAAGCAGTTGTCGAGAGCAGTAAGTGACTGTAAAAATCCCCAAAAGTGCTACTCAAACGCTTTGTATGTACACGCACAAACTCAAGAGCTCGAACGTTTCAAGGCATGCACGCGCGGCGCGGTACAACAACGAGGAGCGCGCCGAAGTCGCTGCGAGCAAGACGCCCCAATGGAGCAAAACAAAGCCTCCTCCATTTACCTCCTCGAGGATTCGGAGAGTTGCGGGAGCGCTTGCGTGCAGGAAGCAAGCACCGCAAAACCAAACACCGAACCACCTCGTCACTCCCGTCTTTTATTTTGTTTCTGGAAAAAGAAGAAAAAGAAATATACGAGTTAAATTCGTAACACCAAGAACAAAAAGGTCGCCTGAATAAGTCAGTTTAAAAGGTTTAGAAACGACGTGGAAGCGCACCACTACAAAGCAACTTCGTTTGTTTCCCCAAACTTCGTTTCGTTCCCGCGGAGAGGAAACTAGTCGAACCCGAAGCGCAAACCGCGCTCGCGTGCTCTTTCATTTTGTTTCTTTGTTGGTTCTCGTGTTTTTCGCGAGTTGACGTAAACAAAACCGTACAGCAAACTCAATTTTGTTACGTGCGGGGGATGGAGAGTGTGTGTACTTTTGTTCTTCACCTTCGTATTGTTTTTCTTATTTTTCGTTTTCCTCCTTCAACCGACGTCGGTCACACATTCGCGCACTGGAAGCCAGAAAAACAAACATTCTTGGGAAGTTGGAGTCAGTCGTGGAAACAAGCAAAACCCAAAGTCGAAGTATAATTGATGTAGAAGGAGGGAGAAGGCAGAGCAAGACATGGGGAAGAGTCAGGATGAGGGGGGGGGAAGAGGGGAGAACGAGAAAAATTGCGCATGTCATCGTCGCTGTCGGTCATGCAAGCATGCAGTCGGCCATCCCGAATGAATGCTGGCGGGTCTCTCGAGGTCTCCCTGGGGACCTGGGGACTTCGAGAAACCAGAATTCTCCTTTCGGTAACGCTATACAGCAGCAACATGTGTAGACCAACTTGGCCAACGACACGATATCCTTTATGCGTATTCACCAATAAAAACAAAAATGCTACCCATCGAAGGGAGACTTATTTTGGAGTGGCAATGCACATTAGCAACTCCATTGAAACTTCTTCTTTCCGATATGCTTCTCAATATTTACGCTCGATGAAAATTTACCGAAATCAAGAATGAGCATCTGCCCACCTACACTTAGACCTCTGTGGGAATGTAAATGGTACATTTGTTTACAGTACTGTCAAAATAACCACAATCGATGATTTGACGCATAAAACATTTCTAGCCCCTAGTGGTCAAAACATAAAGCTGGTGAAACAGATTTAAAGAAGCTTCCTCAAATCTCTAAAAAAAGTAATAGTAAAAAACAATAGTAAAAAAAAAATCCATTTTTTGCGGAACGGTGCTAATTGCTGCTTTCATGCCTTGAATTAAGATATATGCGTGTCATCTTGGGTTAGCTTTATGTTATTTTATAAAGACGTACATGGTTTCAAAAGCCAAAATTATAGGTTTTTTGTTTGATAATCAAATATTTTAAGGACTACTTCGCGCAGCGCATGCGTAATGCACAAAACGTTCTTCATTCTAGCTTTTTTTTTTATGGGACGACTTGTGTAGGGTCACTAAATGGGCGACGCTTTAGAGTAATATGGCACATCGACCGTCTTGGTGTTTAAAACCCTTGTTGCCAGATTATCCTATCATGAAACCCCTGGAAACGGTTTTCCGTCCTCCGGAAACCTTGATACGTTCCTCGACGGAGCAAAACAATTTCGCCCGAGCTCCCTGACACCATACCCAAAGCTCAGAAAGTCGGTCGCATTTTCGAACAGAAACAGCGCCCAATGGTGCCCGAGCTCTGCACTAGTCCCCCAAATGGTGTCGAACAGAGGAAACCCGGTCAGTAGGGAGCTGATATACCAAGCTTAGCTTGATTGGTGGCTCTAGTGGAAACCTCAGCGCCTTATCTTTTTGCTCCCACAGAAATCTAACTTTTTTTCTGCAAAAGCAAAGAATGAGTAAATTATTTGACGCATGTCAAAACACTACCCAATGTTCGTTTGTTTTTTACGTTGTCGCGGATATTTGTTTTTTTTAAACGGAGACGCTTAACCGGAGCAGGAAGACGTCATGCAATGGAGAAACGTGACGACAGCAACTCCGGAAGTCAGGGGAGATTTTTTCACTGCCTGTGACTATGGGCCTCCTGCGCTGAAGCTTGGAACAAACTGTGGCGCCCTCGTTTTGGGTAGTACAAGCTCACCTGGCTGGGACTCCAACTGTTATGGCGCCTTCGCCGTGAGTTTTTTCCTTCTGTGTAGTGCAGAAGAACGGAAAAATACCTTTGGACGTCCCAAATCGGCTACATTAAACGCCGCAAGACAATCGAATGTTCCGGATTCATGCCACCACCGCCAGGGTACGCGTCTCGTATCTCACAGTGGTGATGTTAGAACATCTGGCGTCCCGATGTTTTTGTTTTTTCTTCCTGTTTATGTTTCTTTCGCTACCGTGATACGGCGTTTCTTGGTTCACGCTCTTATCGTCCTATCTTTGGCCTGTGCTTCGACGGCGTTAGCATTTTTTTCTATTTTACTCGTTATCGTGTTCCGCGCCAGTGCAGGCACGCTTCTATATGTGTGGCAGTTTGAGTCGCTGAAGTTTGTACTACCCAAAACAAGTCCTAACAAGTCATTTTTTGCAGCGCCTCCTGGGCAACGCAGGAGGCCTATACGCCATTTTAAGAATCGTGGTTGTTGGGTGGTTGAGTAATCCTAAAATACACGTTTTATAAATTTTAAGGGGTATTTTTTATGAAATAATACGAGTTTTGTGTCGTCATCGGACAAATCTAACGGAAAGTAAAGAAGCCCTTGCAGGCCGGCTCACGACCTGCGGCTTTTATGCGGAAGAAACGCCAAGTGTTGAGTCGCAAATCTTTTTCTCGATTTTTGAGCTCGCGGGTTATGTCTGTGTAAAACTCGTGGCACAGATGCGCGCCACGTGATGCCAGCACAGTGCAGTGCAGCGCAGTAAATTGCAATACAGTGGCAGCCTGATGCACGCTGACGGTATTACTTCACTGGCTAAATTTCTCATAGCACGGCGTAAACCCATACCTCACAGGCAGACCGACCTTGCGCTGTCTAAACACGAACGTCATTTTCTTTTCTTTTTTTACATGCGTGCCCAGGTTGTTAAGATAAGTTTCTCAGCAGTTCGGTCACGAGCAGTGCTATCCAGTCGTTGTGAAATTGTGCAAGTCACTTCATAAGAAAAGCATGGAACCTTTAGCAATGCTACCATTGAAGCAACTCCTTGTCTGCATTCATATCAAACTTAGCGCAAAAAGACGGAACAAAAACACGAAGAAGCACACAGGACAAGCGCTAACTGGCAACATTCGTCTTTCTGTCCTGTCTTTTTTGCACTATTTTTAATATGAATGTCAATTACCAACTTGCCCAGCAGACGAAGCTTTTACAGGACATCCTTGTCTGCACTTTAACCCAATGGATTTATCTTTTGCCTCGCCAATATTTGTTCCACTTGCTGCTGCAGTCGCAAGTTAAAGTTGTTTGACGGCATCGTATTGCTTTTCTACCTTTATGCATGTGGTTTAGGTTACACTGAATGAGTGATAAAAGCCACGCATACAAGCTAAGCATTGGTAACGATGTTATTTGAGTGGTTTCATAGGTGTTTCTTATTTTCAAGCACCGGCTCACGGATTGCAAGTTTGCACCCCGTAGTCCGCGCGACGCCGTAAACGCAAACAAGCGTGCGACGTTTTTTTTATTTTTTTAGATTTTGATTTGATTTTAATGTCCGTCACGAAACCTAGGCAGTAAAGTTTAGTGCCCGCCAATACCCGTTCGAAGTAAAGTGCGCAAAAGCGTCAATGCCGTGTCCACACTAACAGAATAGCGAATAGCGAATGTATTACTTCCTAAGTACCATATGCACGCTTTTCACAAATAAATAAACTTTAGAACAAGATTGATTGAGCACTGGAAGTGGAACTCCAGGACCGTGTCAAGAATGCAAGCGATATAATAGGTCATGCGGGTTACGCGGGTTAAGAACTAACAATGTCCGCTCTTCATAAAAAGAACAATGAGCTCAGTCTTTCGTAGTTCTTAGTGTGCGTCCTTAAACTGCTCGAATAAGTTTCTCGTTCAGATGATGCTCTTGTGGTTAGACTTGTATCATCGACATACGCTGATGTTATTCCTTAACCAATGGCGCAAATATATGATCCCTATATGTAACTTTTTTGTATGAGATAAAAAAAATCTCTAATGCAGTGCGTGGAACTGGTGGACACCGTTTTATTGATAAAGCTATTTTCACAATCAGATGCATAAATATAGACGTTGCCAAGAAGACAACAGATAGTTAGATGTGAATCAAAGCTTAAGAAATAAACGTTTTAAGTGTCGTTACCACATCATTTGTGCAGGACGGGCTAAAAACAAAAACAAAACAGCTCATCACAACGCCGTTTAAACTAACCAGGGCACCAAACAAGTCGTCCAGATTCACACGTTCAGTGGAGCTCCCACCAGCACCAGCCATCCGTCACATCGTAACGCACTGCGCTCGGTCATCAAATTCGAATCGCACACACACCAAGTGCAAACCACACGCGAAGCGTCAGACCGTAACAAACTATACCACCCGGCAACGTTGCCACCAAACCAACATTCTCTGCCGACATGGCTCCCACACTTGATAACCTCCTGTCTGGATATTTGCACGCCACCGCCTCACCACTCGCTGTAATAACCTGACCTGACCTCACTCAAAACCAACCCTAACTATCTTTGCCACGTCCGCGTGGTTTGTCGTAAAGCTGTTTCCCCAAGTTCCTCTTCGCGTCCTAAGCCTAACTCGCGGCTTCCTGAGTGCAGCGGTAGCCTCAAAACCGTGACGGTTGGGGAGAGAGAGGGCATGCAAGGAAGTCTTGTCATAGCGTGGACAGCGCCGAGCAAACACATGGTAGTCGGAGCGCGACGAAGAGCAATACAAGGATGCTGTCACCACCCGGTTCGTGCGGCATTCCACCAAAAGAACCCCCCCCCCTCCCCTCCATAAACAAACCCGAATCCCGCGCGCAATCTACGCGGGTGCATCCAAGCGCAACCGCATCATCGGACAGCCTTCCCTTCCTTCTTTTTCCTCCTCTCTCTCGATCACCGTCCTCTCGTCTCGTCTTTTGTTTCCTTTCCTTTTACGCCACCGGTGTTGTTTCCGCCGCCGAACGTTGAACGCGCGCGCGGTGACGTCGACCGACTCACGAGCAATCGCCAATTCCGGTCTCGCTACACGCCTTTTCTCCACGGTGGACCGCGTCGGAACCCACTTGCCACCCCAGCGAATCCAGCGCAGCGAACCTTGTCACGTGACTTCCCAACCCACACGTCCCTGAACCCCCTAAAGAGAGTCACGTGACACTAACACGACTTTGGATTGGCCACGGTGGTCTTCGCGGTTCATCGTAAGATCTCGTAAGGATTTCCTAACTTGAGCCTATATACGCGCCACGTGCGGTATGTATGTTGTGTATTTCGGATTTGCGTGTTTGTGTTGCGTACGTCTGCCTTTTTGGAACTGTGTTTCATTTGGGTCGGCTGATTGGTTGGTTAATTAGTTAGAGGAGGGGGCGGCGGCGCGGCGCGCGAGGAGCCGCACGACTGCAGAGGGCTCGTCAGTCGCCTTTAATTAAATTAATCAGAAAGAGGGGGGGGGGGGGGCGTTGCTGTTTCGTGTACAGTACGTGAAGAGTGACTGTGATCCGAGTCGAATAACATTAGGCCTGTTCGGGATCGCGGAGAATGTGCGACTCCTTTGGGTCTGTTTGGTTTCTTGTTGGCGCGTGGCGATTACAGCGTATCGCTGACTGCCATCTCATTTGTATCTGCTTGGAAAGAAAAAGCGCTACGTCTTACCCTTCCCCGCAGCTTTCGTCCTTAAGTTATCTTTAGGAGAATGGGATAAAAGAGGACCGCGGTTAAAAGGGCGGACGTCATAGCTACCGTTATGTATTATATCCAATAACACGTGTCCTGTGTTAATTATTTTAATAATTATTTACCGATTCGACAACAACGCATGCTCTCGGTAAGAGACACTCGTCACTCGCTGCAGTATAACTTGTAGTAGTGGACAGGAGACGTCGTTTTTCGCCAAAACTTTGCAATGTCGAATTATGCTGGACGCTCGGCAGCATGATTCCTGCTTGGTAGTATCTTGCTATAGTCCAGATTCCACTTGTTCAATCTTTGCGTCCCTAAGAAGAAACGGTCAATAAAACAGTCGACGGGGAGTGATAGACCAAGCATCCATACCATCGCCCTTCGTTTCATTGAGGATTATTGTTTAATTGACACCTTTTAGTTTGGTCCTCAATGTTGTGCGAATTGAACCTCTTCGAGTAAATTTCGCTTCCATAATAATAGTGTTATGTTTTCCCTACTTTCGGCATTACCGATCGGTGTAATATCGATGGTACGCTATATTTAACCAAAACAGAAACTGGCAATATAAGTAGTTCTTTTTGTCTCGTTTAATAAAGAATTATGTAATCAAATTTACACCACCGGGGGTGTTGTAAATTTTTTACTCCATTCAGGTGGGCAGAGCAAATACTGCTTTTTGTGAAGCGTAAGTTCGATGCTTGCGACTGCTCAATAAAACGATAAAACGTTGACATCGATGGTCTCACTATCTATACGACCAATCTTTGAGAGTACTGCAACACCAATGAGACCGAACACGAATCCGTCGCGAGGTGACCGGCGTTGTTAAAACATCGCCTCTGCCCTCGTTCTGAAACTGTAAACAGCTATAATTTTGACTTCCAGCTTATGAAATATAATTTCAGCCAACCCCTATCGCATAGTCACTTTATGACGGGGCGCTTAATTACCGACACATAAAATGAGATAAGCGGTGATCATTCATACGAGGCCAGATTATTAATACAGTACCTGAAATATATATATATTTTTTTTCTTTCCACATTTTCCAGAACGGTGCACGCCCGTGCTCAAATGTCTTCCTCTTCCCGAAGCCCCCGCGGCCCCCGAATCCTTTACGTGACTCCCCGACTTCTTCTCCACTCTCCCGCCAGAGGTCCTTTCGAGCGAGCGCACGTTGAGGAGAGAGAAGAGACTCGACCGCTATGGCACTGGCCTGTCGCGATGTGGTAGCCCCCAAACCATTAGGAGAGCCCGGGCTTCCAACCTCGAGCCCCTTTCTCTCTTCTTACGGGCTCCGAGGCTCGTGGTCGAAGACGGGAAGGGGGCGGTGAGGGTTTCGGCCCCCGGTTCATTAAAGGCAGGCAAGGTTCCCTTCTTGTCCCTTTTTGCCTGATTCTCTCGCGAGCCTTCCTGACTTGCCGGCCGCGCCGGTATGGTCGCCATCTCGAATCGGTCTTGCTTTTTTTTTTTTTTAGCTTTCCCTTTTTTGAAGGTGTAAGAGGGCCGGGGGTTACCAGGGGAATGATACGACGACGCTGGTAAGGGAGGAAAATGGGGCAAGAAATTGGGGAAGGTAGAAGAAGAGGTGGAGGTAAAAAGGGGAAAGCTCGTTTTGCGTTTTCGGGGATGGTTGGGGGAGGATTTCTGGTTTCTTGACTGCACTCGTTTTCCCTGGCACACACGGCTTGCTTCCGTTTTCTTTTCCTCTTTTTCTCTAGATTTGCGCCGCTCTTCCTTTTTTCTTCTTCTTTTTCGCCCTCTTTCATTCCCCACCTTCCTCCTGTATCCGGAGCGCGCGTCCTTTGTCGGGGTAAGTGGAGTGTAATTATGACGGCCTTCTTTCCCTCATTTCATCCCCTCCTCTCTTTCTCTCTCTCTCTCTCTCTCTCTCGCTATTTCTTTGTTCATCTCGGTGAATGCGAGCATGTGTGCGTGCGTATCGTGCACTATGAGAAAAAAATTTTTTTTTGAGAAGGGGGAGAGCGAAGGTAGGCCGCGCTCCAAGAGAGTGGACCTTTACTTGTCGTTCTTTGGCGCGAGACGCGCAAAGATGGCGCACGGAGGGATGAGAAGTGTCGCTGTCGGGTGTGAATAGGGCGGGCTTCATTTCGCTCTTCTTTCTTCCTCGTCTTTCGCCCGTGTCCCTTTTTTTTTTTTGTGCTCAGCTTAATGTCCCGGGGTCGTTCTGTCGTTTTGGTAGAACGGTGCCGGCTGCCACGCGGGGGAGACGGGGCGGCGTTGGAGCTGGCTAGTTTTCTTAATTTGGGGAGCAGCGACGCATTTCGGAGTGTCGGGGCGTTGTGGGTGTAATAAGTAAGGTGCCCCCGTGCGTGAAAGAGAAATTGCGTCTTGTTATTGCCACGGTCGTAAAGGGGCAAGAAAGAAACGGTAGGAAAAGAGGGGGAGGGAGAGACAGAGCGAGGAAGCAGGAAACGAACTGCCTGGTTTATGCGGTTTGCGCTGCGGCCTCAGTTTCAAGTTGGCGACTGACTTTTTTTATTTCTTTTCTCTTTTGTTTGTTCGTTCTCGTAATATTTGGGTGACGGTCGGCCTTTTTTCACTTTCTTTTGTCGTTGTTTCCGGTACAGATAGGCATGCACCGGAAAGGATTAAACCTGGACGAGAAAATTGCGGAAAACAAAACGTGCTTCGAGTTCGGGGGCTTTTTGTAAGCGGACATGTGTCAGTGACACACGCAAAATATTTCGAAATTGGAAAATGAGAGGCGTCGTTAGATGAACATTAAGGATTCTAACTCGGCACCTGGAAACTTGGCAAGCTCTGTCAATTAGAAGCCGATATCAGTCGACTAATACTGAGCGAGGGGAAAGGAGGAAGGGGAAGGGAAGGACACAAAATATCGTACGCAGGTTTGGCTTCGCCTTAAAGTACGACGACCAGACACGAGATTCTGCAAGGCAGAAGATCTTCCTCACCCTGGGAGAGGAGGAAACAGGCAACGGTGGACGGGGGAGAGGAGGAAGCGGGGGAAAAGTGAAAAGCACGAACTGGTTGTCGGTCTTGAAAGTTATTGTTACTTGTACTACGTGGTTACACACGCGGCTTTCTTAGTATGTATGTAAGTGAATTGATCACCGAGAACAAACTAGATCTCCGAACAAAAAAAAAAGGACAGCCATAAACGATTAAAAGCGACGATCGAGCTGGCTGTGAATTAGTAGGGTAAAAAACAGAGATGTACACATAGGGGCAAGAGATCAGTCAGCCGTGCAGGTCGCCCGAGAACTCTGCTTCCTCGTGTCACTATTGAACCAATACGTAACGCCGACGCTTTGCGCACGGGCATCTTCCCCAGTGCATCGCTTCCTCAAGGAGTGCAGCACAATTTCTTTTCTTTTTTGTATGTTTTTTTTTTTTTGTTTTTGTTAGGCATTGGGCGCAGCAACACCGACGGAAAGACATTCGACGTTCGAGTATTAAGACCCGAATAAACAAATAATACAACAAAAAAAAAGGTCAAAGAAAGCGGCGCGAGTTGGGCCTTAACGGAGTTGGCGAGTCCACGTCGGAGCATTAACCTGGGTAGCCAAGCGACACAGGTCACGCCGTTGCAAATGGCCGCCCCGCTGCATGCGCTCAACTGCGACTGGACTCCCGCGCCGCCGCTGCGTTAAGTGAATGGCGGCAGCGGCGGCTGCAGCCAGTGGCCAACGATTGGCCTAGCCGTGTGTGTGTGCTCTGGAGACGGGCAGTCGGCATCGACTCGGTTGGCTGGCGTCTGCTTACCCCGAGCAGACATTCTGGCGAAGTCGGTGAAGCGAGGTGGACGTCTGGGAATATTGGGCATCACTTGATGCGAAGGCGAACGGGAGTGCCGAGTTTTTAGTTTTTTATTTGTAAGAATATTTTTGTCGTGAGATTTGTTTCTCCCACTGCCTCTTGACCGCTCTATCTCTCTCTCTCTCTCTCTCTCTCTCTGCCTTTCTGAAGTTTGGTTCGAAGACAGGCTTTGATGTCTGACGTTGTGGTTTGTTGCTTTCTTGCTAGCTTGCGGCAGCCACGTTAGGCTTCGCTGTCTTTAATTAACGATGCAGCCTGTCCGTGCTAATATATATGATGCCTCCAAAGGGCATTTTCTGGAGAAGGAGTATGGACACTTGCTGAACCAAGTATTCATACACTCGCTGTATGGATACTTGGTAATTGCCGCACTCTAGAACATGTTATGGTGATCAAATTATAGAATATACCGTTCCCCTTCTTTTAAATTGTTGTAGTGAACTGAATATAAACATTCTATGTGACAGTGGGAAAGGTGGGTTTTCTGTTTTTGATCATAACCTTTTTATTGATTATGCGTATACTTAAGTTTTTAAATTGATTCTATAATTTCTCTATCTTAAAGTTCTTGTTGAGCTGCAAACATCAATATATACTTTTTTTCCTTTTTTTTTTTTGCTGCTGCGGTGCGAGGTTTTTTTTTTTTTTTTTTCTGAATTTGAGAAAAATTAAGAGTTTTAGTTTGAGCTTGGGTTTGGAGCAGGAGGAGAAAAGGTCGCTTTCTGGAACTGTGTGCTCAACCGTTTGCAAGTAGAGTGGTTAACGTAGTTTATATGTTTGCGGAACTCCCAGGATGGAATGCAGCGTTATGACGCAAGAGCGTTCGAAAGGGTGGCTCGAGTTTTCAGCTGAGGCTGGCCGTGGCTGTCTGGGATGTTGCCTACAAAGTTGGATGTTGTCAAAAGAGCTGTTCTGGCCTTACTAACAATGCGGTTGATTGTGAGGGAGACATGCAAAAAGTATAAACGAACAAAATGTGCACTATCTATTGCACAATGAGCATGTGCAGTGAAAGGCTTTGGTGGCCGAAGGTTCTGACCTAATCTGAGAACAGAATCACAGAAGTAGCGGCGGCCCTTTGTCCTGAGGGGCAGTTCGTTAATATGTTGCATGGGACTGAGCTCTTCACTAACGCCCTTTCGTTGCAAAAAAATAAATACAAAATAACAGAGGCTCAGTAAGATATTTCGAGGATCCTCTACCCTAAGGCTATCTTGGAACTTTAGGAAATGTAATAATCAATAACCCAAGAACAAATGAAAAGGTCAGACAAAAAACACTTTCAGCCTTTGCACTCTGGTGAAGAAGGAAGACCAGCGAAGCTGTACTATGGTGGGAATAAAGTAGTGGCCGGCCGCAAGTCGGCAAGCCAGAGTGGAAAGGCTGGAAAGGTTGCCGCCGTCGCTCATAGATGGCGGTAGCCGTCCGGGGTTTTTTGTCGACATTTATATGCTGGCGGACACGATGCTGGGGAAAATAGCTCTTAACAGCTCCGCTGTAAAAAGAACTCTGTTCATAGTAAAGATTTTTAAATCCCACGTGAATTACTCGAACAGACCAATGCAGAAAAGTAAGATAGCATTCCGACGGTGACAACGGCACGACGGGAAGCCCTGCAACGACGTAGAATTGCAACCTTTCTTCGGAGGGTCAAAGAAACACCTTAAAAACAGTGAGAGGCTCGCGTTTTGTTGTCGCTTCCGGATATCGCTCCGCACAACGACAAGACGTCGCTAGACAGCTGACAAACATCGGCACGACGGCGTAAAAACAACGCGAGCGACACGGGAAGCCCAGAGCGGCCGACACGGCGCGCTCTCCGTGGCTAATGGGACGACACCTGTCTTGCGCTGTCGCGTCGTCGCGGAGACACTTGTCCGCCGCTTCCTCCAACAGCGGCGACCGCCCGTCGCGCTCGCGGGGGGAGGGACGGAGCCGCGCGCACTCAATGTGCACTGTCACGGATCCCCCGTCCGAACGTTGTTGACACTCGGGTGCTCTCTCTCTCTCTGGCTGCCGTTAGATGAAAATTAATGAGTCGCCGTGCCCCGCACGACGTGTCTGGGTCCGCGCCGCTTGGAAGGCCGAGTGTCGCGCTTCGCTAGTTCGGGCGAAAGAAGGCGTGTGTACAGAGTTTGGTGTACGCTCATCTCGCAAGTTGCGAGCATCGCTCCCGAAAACGGCACGGCCGCAAGCGTGTGCACCCGACAGTGTCTTCTATAGGAATATTCACTGGCGGCCATATAGCTGTGTGTTCGACTCCTGAGCACGTGCTTACGGCTTGCACAGTTAATTTTACAACGTGCATTCGACGCCATCGAGATTTGCCGGTCTTAGCAGCCTATGAATGTGAGCTCGCTCTGAGCATGCGCTCTAAACAGCACCGTCAGATATGGCGTCCAGTGAATACCCTCTATGTACTCCGTGCTTTCGAACATACATTTCGAGGGCGCGTGCTCGTTCCGGAATAGCACATTTCAAACAAAGGTATCTTAGTGTTTGTTGCCTTGGTCGGCCAACGGATTATTGCGTTGGGCAACAAAGCATCCTTCCACGCATTCACTGGAAACAAGGCCTAGCCTAAAGCTGACAAAGCAGTCGTGTTCAATATATGATCTCGCTTCATCTCACCATTATACTACGTCGGAATGCTAGTGCAGGGGCTTTGACTATTCTGGGAGGCTCAGCAGCTTGACCACCAGAATGGCGGCGATGTGACGTCGGTACAACCTATGTATGCTCAGTGCGCGCACACTTACAAAAGGGCGATTTCCACTGCAATCAAAACCACCTTTTACTCTTCTTTTTTTTGTCATTTACTTTTGTGTGTTGTGCCGAGAAAGCGTCGGGGCTTTACCTGGCGGTGAAGAAGTG
The DNA here is from genome assembly GCA_037355805.1 of Ixodes ricinus. Taxonomy (NCBI): domain Eukaryota; kingdom Metazoa; phylum Arthropoda; class Arachnida; order Ixodida; family Ixodidae; genus Ixodes; species Ixodes ricinus. Next base: position 92,548 of record JAZHYW010006269.1, read on the forward strand.
GCGGCTTGTGGCGGCTTGCAAGCGGCGCACGGAGCAACAGCGCCGAGGGTGCCTCGCCCCCTCGGCCGGGGCGAGTGGGCCGCATACAGATGAGCGGTTCGCGCGCTGACCACCGACTGACCACAGCGGGGCGAGGCCCCAAATTGGCCCATTGTCTGCCGCCGCTGATTGCGTTAGCCGGCCGCCGAGATGGGGGCCCCTTCTGGAACCGTGAGCAGCGCCCCGTCTCGCGCACACGTCGCCGCCCGAAAGAAAACCGCCTTTGGGCTTGTCGACTTTCGCTTTCTCCCGGGTCGTGTCAACCGACCACGTGTGTGCGATCAGACTGACTCGATTTTGCTGGCAGACATCGGTCAACTTTGAGCCGCTGGATACGCTGCGCTCGAGAGCGACCACACTCCAACCATCTTGGTACATAAAATCATCGTTGCCAGTTATCTCAAACTTTATTTGAAATCAGAGGAAACGCTTTTTTGTTCTCGAAAATTAATAAAATAATGTACAAAAAAAAACACGATACCATTCAAGTTTTTTTTTTTTGACAACGCATCTCAACCTCAGGAAATCGCAGTTTTCACTCGTATACAATCTTCATTTTCGCCCTCGGCGGCGCCACACAAGATAGTCGTGAAATGGAGCGCCGGTAATCTAATGGCCGAGTGCCACTTGAGCACACCGTGCACTATAGAAAAGAACTAAAGGCTGGTTCTCTCAGACCGGTGCGTTTACCGCGTCCAAAAAAGTGGTTCCTCGATTTCCGTCTGATGACGTCACGGATGTTTCACGCTAGCGCCTGCCGCGATCCTGGCGGCGTCACGGCAGCGGTGGTGTAGGTGGCAGACGCCTCTTATGCCGCAGGTCGCTCTCATGCTTGTACAACCCACGGAAGCTTCGACGGGCAGGAGTTGGGACGCCGGGACGACAGCGACACTGGCGCCTACTCGTGCTCCTTGCCGGAACTTCTGCGGCTAACCTCCAGGATCGTGAAGTCCGACAGCATGACACTCCGGCTTTAGTGACGCCATTTTTTTTCCGCTTCGGGACCACTTTTGATGTGTCGGTGAAATAGGACGCTGAACACACCAGTGTAAGACGCGTTCTCGGGCGCCATATAGTTATGCTCTAGTGGACGCAAGGTCACGAGAGCTGGCCAGGATGTATGGGATGCAGCTGGCATCCTCGTCATAATGCCTTACCTGTTTCCTAACTTCTTTCCTTTCCTTTGTATGTACTTTCTGTATTGTGTATATTCTGTACATATATATGTCTGTTATGTTTTTTCACATAAGGTGGCGGGCTGGCAGGTGCTCTGCGTAAGGGTTTTTCACCTATCTGCCTAGCCCCGCACACCACCACACGTGCCCATTCCAGTATGTGCAAATAAAATTATTATTATTATTATTATTATTATTATTATTATTATTATTATTATTATTATCAGCCGAACCATGGGAGCAATCTCGTGTGCGAAAAAACGTACGACGGAACGCAAAAGCGTTCTCCGCCGTTGAGAGCATTCACCCGAAGGAATCCGTCATCAGGCGCCAACGGCTATGAGCGAGATTCCGTAGTTAATTAGGTACAAAGGGTAGAGTGGAGAGCATTTTCCAGGAACCCTTTGGCCAGTGTGGGTGCGTTAATAATGGCGTACTCATAATTGCCTCTGGTCTAGAATGGTTGACTAGGGAATGACTCTTACAAACTGCCACTGAAGCGGGAAAGTAGAAAAAGAAAGAAAGCTGGAGACGTGAAAACGTACAAACAAAAGAGCAATGGCATTTCCGATCTACTAAATTTTCAAAAAAATATTACATTTTTTTTTTCCAGCGCGAAAATGAGCTATGCACGGCCGAACGTTTATTCTCCGCCGAAAAGTAGCGGTAGACGTCTGAACCACATGCCAAAGGTTCAGCACGAACCGATATTTTATTCGAAAGTTATAATGGATTTTCTGAAATTTTCAATAGAAAATGGGGTCAATTTTCGCCTGTTTTCGGTTCCTGGCACCATAGAGCACATTGTATTCGAGAGGTCCGTCGGCCACTGTTTTCCCATTGACATTTTCAGAAAATCATTGGTAACTTTTGAATAAAATATCGCCTCGTTCTGAAATACAAATGTTTGAGCGCTATGATACATGCGGTCTTGGGAGATAACCTCGGTACCGTTTGGTCCTGTTATGAACAGCTGAATTAGCTCGCAGGACGTTCAAAATCTCCTCTGCATCTTTTGGCGGGCACCTCTGTAAGAACCGGTGACAACCGACATCATTCCTTCTACGCACCACATACGCTGTTCAAGCGTGGTCAACTCCTATACATGACTTGCATGTGACGTCATATGGCACCGTACTAGCCGCCATTGCTCTGTACCACGCTCCTGTACCCGTCCTTTCTGCAGCATACATTTCGCAAAATCGAATTTGTTTTTCTTGGCAAGGCTTGCGGAGAAGAACAGATTCGATGGTGGCAAATGTACGCCGCAGAAGCTACGGCCAGTGAAACATGGTACGGAGCAATGGCGGCTGACCTGACGTCGATGCAATGCATGTACAGCGTAGCGGCTCGAGGGCCAAGCCCAGAGGCCACATCCGGCGCGCCCGCAGGAGGATTGAGTCTCTCACCGCAGCGGCGGACGAGGCGAACCGCACGGTGGCCTTGAGTGCTCGTCCTCGGAGCCGCCCATTCTGCCGACTCGTTGCCCGGATCGTCTTCTGGGGCCTCTCCGTCTTTCTTTTCATTTCTTTTTCTTTCGGGCACCGACACTCCCCGAGACGGTAGCCGACCGCGCGGATGACCCACACCCTCGTATTTGGCGGCCATATTTTATACATACGGGCATCCCCGGCATGCCCCCATCCCAGCGGCCGTAGGCGACAGGCAAAAAGGAGGGGGGGGGCACTCGATCCGGATGGCCAAGAAGAAGCCACCACCATGCATCCTAAGAACACACAAAAAAACAAAAGGCAGACAAGAAATACAAGCGAGGCCCTGTAGCGCATCCCGAGGTCTATCTCCATACAGGCCGCTGGTGGTGGTGGTGGCGGCGATGGTACGTATAAATGGCGGAGCGGGCTCGAGACCCCCTAATCATGGCGTCCGTCCTCTCGGACATCAAAAATGTCCGCAGAAAACGACTCTCCTCCGCGGACGATACTTGTGCTCTTTGTTTTCTTCTGCCCCCTCCCGGTTCCTCCTTCTTAGTGCTATACGCTTAATTCCGCCCTCCCCTTCCTCCCTCCCTCCTCTCGGCCGGCACCATTTCGGCTCGGCTGTCATGGGTGTGTGGTTGCGTTTGTGCGTGCACTTTGGTTGATCTGCTCCCCTACGTTCGTAATATTTTTTTTTTCTTTTCCGTTTCTTTCTTTTATTTTGAGGAGCATTACTGGGTTTGTTGTATGAAGGGAAGTCGCATTTCGGAAGACGAAGGTAGGGCACCTTTTCGATGACGTGGTACGGAGGCGAGCAGCTGGTGCTTTCGAAAGTTATTTCTCGCTGCGCTTTATTAGCTGGCGGCTACTTTTTCTTTATTTTCGCGGACGCAGTTTCGTTGTTGTTGGGTAAAAAGAAATATTCAATTATGCTGAGATGATCAGTCTTCGCGTTTCAGTGGTGATATAAAACAACAGTTGAGAACCTAGCCTGTACCGCTGCGCGGAGAAAAATTTATTTTGTAAACGAGTTTCACTAAAGAAAAATAGCTTTTACGTGTACGTGACTCGCCGGTTGTTAGTTCGTAACTGATAACGCAAATTAAATGTACGCCGATCACAAATGCGTAAGACGTCACATTTGCGGTATGCTGACAGTAAGCCGTTACCTCGCACGTTTCTCTCGCGGCGTGTGTCTTTCGTTGGCTGTCGGTGCAGTCGGAAAGCCGCTGTAAAAACAGTCCTTAGGGTCGAACGACGGCTGTGCAGTTTTTGGCCCCGCGCGTTATCATACGTGTGCCTGTATTCACGCACGTCCACGTATATTACATACGAACATCCAAATATTTATCCGGAGTTGATATCAGCATTGTATAATCGTGTGCCTGCTTCTGTTCTTGTACATATATACGATTGCAAGCGGAGCAACTGGCCGCCGCCATGTCTGTTCGTGCGAGCAAGCCTCTGTCATAGCCTTCTATATACTGACAAAGCCTGGCTGATCGCCACGAGAAGCGGCCGCCGAATTGGAAAAGGTGGAGCGGCAGACAACGGATGAGAAGAGAGCCACGTGACTGGCACCCCGTTGCGGCGAGACGCCGAAACACACTTCTCCCGAGCGAAGAAGTGTGTTTCGGGTCCTCGCCGCTGCAAAAGCTGTCTCGCTGACATCCAGGTTCCCCGACAAATGGCTCTTCGATGCTCTGTGCTAGTAAAGCCCTGTGCTACCAGATCCTCGCGCTCCATATCTGCGACCGGGCACTCTATGGCTCCGTCCTCAAACTGCCAGGCTTTGTGAGTACAGAGGAGGTAATGCTTTCCGTGCCCACGTGTGCCTCGCGTTCCAGAAGAACACCACAAAATAACCCACTGAGGAAAACGAAACAAAAATCTGCTCGCCCTCGTGCATGTTAACGAGACGCGAAATTAGCTAATGGAGCTGTGCTAAGCAACGCCTCCCGCTTCTCGTCGCTCACATTGTGTCCAGATATTTGCATGCGCGGTTAGTTGCACGCGCATGCAGATACCTTCGTAAGAATAAATTTACTTCCACCTGAAATGGAGCGCAACTCGCGCCCTCTATAGGCGACGTGTGACCTGCTGAACAAAATCTCTCTGGTTCGAAATTTATTCTTACGTAAATATATTCCACCTCGAGGAGCGTCCCCGTCAGTGCGGCGGCCATGATAGAGACTGGCGGCCACCGATAACATCCGTTTGCTCTACTGACTGCTAGCTCCTGGTTAGCTCAATTGGTAGAGCGCTCCGGTTGTCTCGAAGAGGTCCCGTGTTCGAATCCCGGACCAGGAGGATTTTTTCAGCGGCCACTAGTCGGCTAGAGGGCGTGTGTTGCGCTCTACTTGAGGGGGAAGGGAGTTTATTATTTCCCAAACCTTCTCCACCCTGGAGACTTCCACTAAAATCATTATATCGTGGAAATATCTAGACACATATTGAGTGACAAAAAACATCGTGTCTCCCAGCTAAAAAAAACAAAAAAAAACACCAGTTGGGAAGTTTACGTGTGCACTCACGAAATTAAAGCATAATTGTTTCGGAATTCGTCACAATCATTTCTTGCAAAAGTTCGCTTTCGAGTACCATTTAGTGGGGAATGAGAGTTGATTGCGCGCGCCCGCGTGCCATTCGCTGCTAAAGATCTGTTTTCTTTTTGTCAATAATCCCAAAAGGACACTTAAACAAACCGCAGTCACATTGTTAAAACATCGTACAAAAAGGAAGTACACGTCCGAGGCCTGCTTCTTCCCAGTATGACTGACATGTCACTTTGGGCGTACAAAAGTTGTCCCCAGACATGTTCAAAGCACACATATGTACAAAGGAAATGTGCTTTGAACATGCTTGAGGCCTGTCCGCAGGTCATGATATCTGCAGCGAACTGCGTGTCTTTTGTAGCATGTAAGACCCCGGCTTTAGGGGCCTCATGGAATTCGGATATTTTTGGTGCAGCAAATGGCTAAGTCACCCTTTGCCACTCTGCTCACCCTAACATTCAAGCATCGCGAAATGTTTTCTGGGGAATTTCAGTTCAGGAGCGTGTAATGGGTGTGAGAACCGTGGCGTTTTGCCGAGCATTGCTCTAGGCCAGTGGTTCTCAACCATCGAGGTCTCGCGGAACCCTTGTGGGTCGGCGGAGACGACGGAGGGGTCCGTTCGTGATGATGGGAGAGGGAAAAGTATAGGTTAAGTATGATAATTATTTATTAAATGAATATAACTAATGGCTAGTGTGAAAGAGACTTCTCCCATTGTCATATACAGGAGAAAACTCACCAGATAATCGAAACATTTCTTCTCAGTCTGTAAAAATACAAATTTTATTGCTGGGTTTGACTGATTAGGCAGGGCTTCACGGACCCCTAGATTGCTTTCGCGGACCCCCTTCGAGAACCACTGTTCTAGGCCATGGCGAGAAGAGGGTCCAGGAGTCGGGCAATGGCACCCGGCAGATCTAACTCAGTGCTGATACGCGCGCCTCTCGAGTCGGCGTCGCGCGTACTCATCGGGAAGCGACCTCGGCTGACGCATCTCGACTGCAGTGATACACCGGTGGGTGTTGCAAGGTTGACATGCCTGCTTGGGCTACCAGAATGGCGGAAGCGCGGAAGCAGCGGGAGCGGCGGTGGCCCTCTACCGCTCTCCCTACGCTGACTCAAAAGAGGCCACGCGCGGCGCTGTTCGCTGGGCGATCGGTCGGCTCCTAGCGGACGCGGGGTGCCCCTACGGCTTTAAAACCGAGGCAGACTCGCCGTGAGAAGAAAAAGAGCTGTCTGCGGCGGCGCGATATTCCATTTATAAGGTTCGTCGCCACGACAAAAATGAACCAAACAAACCAGAAAGTATCCCAGATGATAACGCTTCCGCGCTCGGCGACCTGCGCTATCATACACGCGTGACAACGCAACATAACCCTAAAGATGTGAACGCAAAGAAAAAAGAAAAGTTTCAGAGATATTATTTTAGCTGAAAGGTGTTCGGCGTTCAGAGGAGCATGACATGAAGGCACACGCCGAAGTGCATAAAAAAAAGTGTACAGGTATTTACAAGTGCTAAAACAGAAGGGCCGCTGCCATCGGACTTTCGTGCTTCGTCCATGCATGCATCCACGCTCCATGACGTAAGTAAGGGATTTCGTCTGCTTAGCTTTGCGGAGATTTCGTACTTAGTATACGACAAGCTTAAAGATGCCCCCGTTGACCTCATCATCGCGTCTAACTCTGCTAAATTCAAACCACACAAGCCATTTTTTTGCTATGAATTAGTGATACGGTTTAAGAAGTACCGAAAAAAGCCGTGACATTAGAAGTTCGAAGCACACCGCTTCGAATACACCGTTCCCCAACGAGGCTTGAGGCCGCTGTAATGGAAGCTGTCGTCGGTGCATTTGGAATCTCCGCTCCTCGGGGGCTTATCAAAGAGACATGCCGGTGACACTGTGATGTTGGAATGGCACACTGAGCTGTTATCTGGAACTAACGATGTAATATTCGTATATAGAACCTTTCCATCGTTCTAATAATATACAAAAAGCAACTATCGAACGGTGTGAGCTCAAAATTGCTGGAAGCGAAGGTGGCACGCTTGCGACCATTACCGTTTCGCCTTGAGTTCGCAATTGAAAGAAGGCTCGCGATTGAAACAAAATTTAACCGGAGACAGCGTGAATGAAAAACCTGCGAAGATAAGGGTGGACGAGCACCCAAAGTATACACGCCCCGTTCTCTATTCTGCTCTACTCTAGAGCCTTGGCAATGTTTTCGTTCGCACCTATTAATATAACCTGTTTGGTTCCATTCATTTATATAGAGCCGGTCCTAACGTAAGTGACTTACTAATGGTTACGGGCGTGAGCCCGCTGCTTCTTCTTTAAATCTACTCCGACTCCTAGCAAGTTCTCGATGCCTCGCCCTGCAGCATCGAGTAGTCCGCTAAAATGTGTTTCGTGATCTGAAGTCAGGTGCGAGACACCTGGCTTACGAAATGCGCCGCACACGAGCAAGCTGCGCCGCCTGAAACGTTCGACAAGAGAAAGGAGACTGTACTTCCTTGCACCGGTTTTTGTACTTATTGGTTGGCCCCTTGTCCCCGATGTTTTTGTTACAATTCATTCATTTTCTTGTATCTGTGGCAAGTTGTGATTGCTGTTTCTTGTACTTACTTTGAGGAAGAAAACAAAAGCGAGGGTGCCACTGAGCCCACGTCCTTAGAACAATGATTAACGACCTACCTGGTAAGGGGCCCACCTATGGTGTACGTATGCCTCTGCCCTTAAAGAAGCAAGCAAATTGAGCTACAGGCCAGCTGTCGACAACCGAGGGTGCAACATTAGAGAGAGGTTGAAGTGTAGAGATCGTAACCGTACGCTTACAAGAAAAATTTAAGCACGAAACATACGTGAGGAAAAAATCGCTTTGCGTCGCTCCGTAGAAAGGCGCAACCATATAGCAACCGCCGCTGACGCTAGGACGCGGCCGAATGCTGTACCGAGAAGTCATAATGTCTAGAGTCGTTTGTTAAGCTATCGCCGTGGACGGTGACACGTGGTTGTGGAGCGGTGCAGCTGGCCCGGACGGGGCCTGGTAGCTCCCAATTAAGCGGTAATTGCCCCGCAGGAAGAGACGGGGTGTTGCAGGAAAAGCACTGCAGCTGCGTCTCGCGAAGAGAACGCGCGGCCGGGCAGGTCTACGGTGCTAATGCGCGCTCATTAATTAAAGCGCGTCGCGAAACCTGCATTAACGTGACACAGCCGGATCGGCCATGTGCGCCCTGCTGCGTGCTACCGCCGGTGCCGCTTTTATTATCTCTTTCATTCGACCGCTGCCGTCGTGCACGCGGAAGATCCGTCGGCCAGATTGCCGCGGCCGAGCGGCGTGGCCTGCCGCCTTTTCCGTCGTCTGGATGTCGGCCGTTGGGCACGAGAACGCCCCGCCCGAGCCCCCGCCGACCGCCTCGGTGTACGCTCGAGCGTTGGATTCTCGGTTTGGGATTATCTGGGATCGGGAGGAAGTCGAGTCAGAGTCGCAGGTCCGCAGAATTTTGCTTCTGAAAGGGAGACATTCCGAACGTTGCCCTCGGGATGCCGACAGGCAGTGGTACCGCCGAAACGGCGGGGTGCCCCTTCGATTCGCGATTCGATCTTCTACGTCTAACATGGCGAGTATTTTCTTACGCGAGCGGAGCACGGATTCCTATTTACTTGAGCTGCTCAGCTTCGTCGTCTATAGACTCTTCTAGCTCATTGCCCTCTCTCCGGGGGTAGCACCTCCACTCCACCTGGGCCGGTCCTGGCCTCTTCATTTGCTGCCGGGTTGCCCGACTCAACAGCCATTGCTGAAAAAATACTGGACAAACGTCAACCGAGCTCGATAACCGGTAGACGAAGGGGACGCCCGGGCCTGCGCTCGGCCTCATACACCGCGCAGACGGCCCAGCGAACGGTACGTTTTTGACTGCGAAGAAGGCGCTGGGGGCCTCGATGTTGAGTCTGTATTACGCCGTCGTACTCTGGCATGCGCATGGAAAGTGAAACATTTCTATGGGGGTCAAGGGTGAGGGACTATCGCGAGTGTTTCCGCAAGCGTGGTGCTCGCGGTATGGAGGAACGGCGCATCTGACCCGGACCGGGGCCGTGGTCCCGCGGCAGGCTTGCCCGGCCGTCGGCCCTGGAGGACGCGCGCGCGGACACCGCAGCGTGGCCCGTGCAGCGCTCTCCGGCCGGGGCTGCCCCCGTTCCGGGGAAGCAGCGAGGCAGCCTTGTCGGCGCTGCCAAAGCGCATGATAGATCGCCCGCTGCCTTTGGGCCGCCCGGCTCGCTGATGGAAATGTAGGTTGTTCCGACAGGCCGTTACAAAGCGGTTCCTCCTCCCCCCTCTTTCCCAGTTTTTTCTTCCGTGCTCCCCTCCTTTTGGCGCTCCCCCGTCATGCTGCGGGCAACGAGCGTGCGAACTGCGGTCGTCACGCCGATTCGGAACGCTCCGGTCGGGGCGACAGAGCTGGTGAGCAGCGTGGCGCACGCGTTCGACGCAACTCTCGGTGTCGTCGCGCAACGCGGGGTCTGTGCCCGGCCTTGCTTCACGTGCCCCGGGGGGTTTCCCGAGGCTCTCCGCTCGAGCTTCCCGGGCTTCGTGGTCAGTCGCCCGTCCTCCCGAATAGATTGATTTAACCTGTCGCCGCCAAACACGCCCGATCGTCGAAGGAGTCGCGAGGCTCGTATATCTCTCGAGTCCTTCGCACGAGCTCGAACGGAGCTACTGCTCTGCGCTCACCGGCTCGTGGTCTTGGAACACGATGCCGACAAACAGAACGTAGCGTACGGAATGCCTATGTGACCTTTTGGTTACTCAAGAGTTCCCGCGAAGCAAGCGTGAGTTAATGGGACAGGCTCTGCACCTGTCAAGGCGTTGTACTATCTACGAAGCGGCTTATAATTCCCCGAACAACAAATAACACGAGGTCGAAAATCACGCTTCTTTTGTCCGCTCGTCGCTTCAAAGACTGCGTAATTTTCGGTGGGAGTAATCCGTCCACCCAGTCTGTAGCGGTATGCGCATAGTCGTTGAAGGAAAGACGGGCTGCTGTTATTAGTACGTCGCAAGAATATGAAAAGCTCCAGGGAACAAGGGCTATACTCTGTTTCGTCTTACGTCCGTCCGACGCGGACACTACGAGCATTCATGGACATTGCTCTTCTTGCTTCCAAAATGCTCTTCCTGGAGTACCCCGTCGAGTATCTACCGCCATCTATGAGCGACAGCGGTAACCATACAAACCGGCCTACTGGTTGTCTGCTGCCGCCGTCGTTCATAGATGGCGGCACATAGTACAGCTCGGCTGCTCTTCCCTTCTTCACCAGAGTGGAAAGGCTGAAAGTTTTTATTTTTCTATTGTGATTTTCTTTTTAGAAGTTTCTGGAAAATAAAGCCGATTGATTGATTGATCCCAGCCAATCGAGCTCTGTGAACGTAGCAGGCGATATACGCTTTCCGCGCGTCACGGCGTTCGTCTGAAGGTCACGCGAAACTCACACGAGTGACGCAGCGGTCTCAAACATGCGGCCCGCCACTTTCAGGAACGCGGTTTGCAGGAAACCGGCTACGAGCCCTGTTCCCATGTCTCGGAGCGCCAGAATGGCACGGTGGTAGCGATCTCACGTCGCCGATTAATTTCCGCATGAAACGTAGTTCTGCTCTTATAACGTATTCACGTAGTTTTATACTATTCTCTTTTCATTTGCACTGCTCTTTGTATTAAGTTTTGCTTTCCAGTTTTTTGTCACGTTAATCTCCGGCCGCAAGCAGCGAGCTTTTCGCTGAAGGAACCACTCGCGGATGCACGAACTTTCCTCAGCAGGAGCAACTGCCAAAAAGAAAGCGTAGGAGCTCGAGATTTTCGCCTGTCAGAACCGCAGACCTTTTAGGTACGGGCCCTTTGTTCTTTCTCTGGTGTCGCGGTTGTAAAAAACTTAAATAATAATATTTAATCTTTTATTATTCCTATTATTATTATTATTATTATTAAATATCACAATTAACAATTTCAGACTGCTAGTATAAAAATCACAGACAAAAACTGACGTATAAAGTTTTGTTTCGTTTTTTTTTTTTTTCTGCGTGAAAGCAGCAACGGGAACGACGACGGTGTGCTTGTTCTCTTGTTCTATTAAAAAAAGAAAATCCCAGCACATTGGCGGAACGGTGCCATTTTCATTGTGGTTCTTACACTGCCAAAATCACACCTAAAGATAAAACAACAAAAAAAACTGCGAAATTAAAAAAAAAAGAAGCAAGTGAATTAGAGGTTTGTTTTCTCTGAAATGTCTTGTATTGGCATCTTGCATTGGCATTGAGTCTTTCGGGGTCGGGTTCTCTGGCCCCAGACTGAATGAGGTGAGCCCTCCTAGCCTCCACTGCGGATTGGACGTAAGTGTGAAGCATCGAAAGAAGAGAAGCGGTCCGTCGTTTGTCTTCTTTCTAGTCCCTGACACGTTTCGTATTCTTGCGTCGGCGACTACTCGTCGAGTGGTTGATGAGTGGCGGTCCGAGACTCCCGGCGAAAGCTCCAAGCGGTGGGTGCGCTCGTCAGGTGCCCGGCTGACGAAGGCTTTCGGCGGCGTCTGGCCCCGGGTTGCCCGCCGTCTGCGGACTCCGCGGCCGCCGAGTCCCCGCTGTCAGCGGGGGCTGAGACGCTCCAGACGCCCTTCAAGGGGGGGACCTCGGGGTGTAGGTGGGGGAGGGGTCGCCCTGCCCGTCGGAGTCTCGTGCAGCTCTCGCTTCGGGCCGTCGCTCTCCTCGCCTGTCCGGTCTCGGGCAGCTTCGTGGGTATCCAGACAGCCGGGGAATGGGGCTCTCTTCGTCGCCTGCATTCGGGAAGGAGTAGGCACTTTTTGAGCGGTTCTTTCGGTTTCTCGCCACACCCCTCGCGTAATATATCTGTCATTGTGTTTCTTTTTTTTGTGGTGGTGTTTTGATAAGGAATGCTGCGCACGTGTGCGGGCGCTTTCTTCTTTTGTCACTGTCGTGGATCTGCGTCTGCTCGACTGGGCACATTGAGTGGAGCGGAGGGATTCAAAGGGTCAAATGATAAACCCTATTTTCGGGTCTGCTTTTTCATTGTCATTTATTTATGCTGTCTTCCCTTTTGAGGGCTATTACAGAGTGTAAGCATTTTTCTTAATTTAGACTGTCAGACTCATTTATTCGGGCAGTCATAGTATCGGAATGTTAACAAATTGTCTATGTTTTTGAGTGTCGTGTACCTGGTCACATAAGGTTCCTCTAGAGATTTGTTTTCTGTTTTCTGTTTTTTTCTTGTTACCACTGATTACTGTAGCGGTTTGTTTTAACGGGCATTGTAAGCAAGAGTTTCCTTAACTGTCTAGTTAGACAGAAATTGCATTTATATACATGCTTGTTTTTTTTTTTTTATTTCAAGGAAGAGCGCCGGTGAAGATCTGTAACCACCATCATCCGTCTTGTTTTCCGGGAAATGTTGTCGAGATGACATACCTGCTCGAGAATTGGAGAGCTCCAAAAACAAGAAAATTCTTTAGGGTCGGAACTTGGCTCTATCTCCCGAGTCCCGGCGCGTTGGTTACATATACTTCCAGGTAGAGCTTGGATGAAAAGTTCGAGAGAGGGCACGTCGACTGGGAATCGCACTTGGGGCGACTGCCCGAGTTTGTGCCCAGGTGGCTCGTTACGCGAGCAGCCGTCTGTCGAGGAGAGCAGCATATATTCGAGCCAGCGATCTGGGACGCGCACGGGCGCGGCTCCTTGGGGCGCACTGGCGTTCGTTGGGGTCATGCTGGCCTGGACCGTCCCGTGGCCGATCGGTCATCCCGACTCTGTGAGAGCTGTATGGGACCACCCCGGAGGTAGACGCCGAGATTAGCCCGCTTGCAGTCGCCCTCTCTCGGTAGAGAAAAACAAGCGATATTAAGACGCGCGGCCGCTGTCGCCGAGGGCACACCTGCCGAGCCTCACGACCGCCGTCACAGAGCCGCCATTGTCTCGGCCGTGGGCGCTTCCCGTTGGCTGAGACAAAGGTGGCCTTCTCCGGACGCTCGGGATGGCGGCGACCGTGCGCCGGGGCACTCGTCTCAGGGCCCAGGACGGGGTCGGGGCCCTGAACCCGCCGAGAGGAAAGCAGGTCCGTCTCGAGCGCCCGCCGCCAGGTTGCTTTAACTCCGACGACGCGCTTCTGTACCGCGGCGAGAGCTCGTCACGGAAAATCGTCGAATGGTATTATCCATTCGTTCGAACGATGCATCAGTGGTGTACCCAGAGAGGCCGCGCGCTGGACTCGGCCTCGCCTTCGATAGAGCAGTGTAATACCGTTGCGTGTTGGGCGTGGTGTCCCCTCGAGCGTACGAGCTACCAGCACTCGTCGCCTGCGGAGCAAAAACCGCTTTTCGACGTCGCGTGTTACGAGCCTCTCCTTCAGTTACCGGTTGGTGACGTTCAGGTGTGAGCATGTAGGCCCAACCACATGAGGCGTTTTCTTCACGCGCTTCGCTCACGTCAGGTCGGCGCGCGTCGCTCGAGGTTGCCAAGCAACAATGCGACGCGACAGATATCGGCACGGAGAGACGCGGGCGAAGCGCGTGAAAGACGTCCCATATGTGGATGGGCCTTCACGACGTGGTGAGCAGGGACGACGCCAACTCGTCCTCGTTGGGGCCAGTGACGCACTCCGCGAGCGGGACGGTGGCACGAAAAGAGCGCACTTTGTCCTCGTCCCCTTTTCTGCGCTCTGGAGCATGTGTAAGGCTCGCATCAAGTTGCCCGCTGTCTAAGCATTTCTTCGGACACGTTACCCCCCGTTAACCTCCGTTGACTTTCGTTCTGCACGATGTTCACCCTAACGGGGCCGAGGAGGCAGCGCATGTCGAGTACCTCGCGGACTTGCATTTCGTCTTGTCCACACGTCTCACTCCTTCGAGCCTCCCTATCGAAGAACATCGCCCGCGTTCTGAGGATATTCTCGCGCTCCTTTCTAGGCTGTCGTCCCTATTGCGGTGACTGAAGGTTCCATGCCTCCTTCAATTTCTCTTTGAGTTCCTTCGAGCGTGCTTGTCGTCCGACTCCTGGCAGGCTGTCAGAATACCTTAGCGAATGACTATACTTGCTGCATTCGTTTCTCTCTGAAAAACAAGGAGCGGCATTTTCGTCCCCTTCTTCACCATTCACTAGAGCTTTGATCTTTGATCGCCTTTTATCGTGCGAATAGTTCATTACGGCATTAAAACCTTAATCATCGTATCATCCGATTAGCGCTTATACGTCTTGAGGTTCCCATGACGTTATTCTCAGGGTCATCATTCTCCAAAAAAAAAACGGTGTATGATCTTGCCGCCGGGCTAACGTTTTTGAAAGCAGAATCGTTTTAAGGGACGACTTGGCACATTCTACAGCGTTACGAAAGAAACCGCACCAAGAACTTGCTTGTACGCACCGATTATTACGTGAATTAATGAGTGTACATTGTCCCGCTTTTCGTACGTACAAGTTGTGCGCGAACCCTTAAATCATGCAGCCGCATGTACAATTGTGGGACAACATGAAATCAGTTTGGCCGTTCCGAATCAGGCTACCAGCACCTCATACATCTTTAGGTGCCGCTGAAATAGTACCAGGTAAACCTAAAGTCCCTTGATACTTCTTTACAAGTAACGACAACCTAATACAAATGACAAAGCACATTCCGCTGGAAGAAAATGGCGGCATTCAGTTCAGACCTCTGCCGTGCGCCGCCATTTGCTTCAAAACACTGCACCGTCACGCAGTCGGCGCATCAAAGAATGTCGCTACTTGTAGGAAGCTTTTATCTAGGGACTTTAGGTAAACCTATCCGGTAAAAGGCAGCCGAAACTTCTGGAACTTGTTGCCCGAACTGAGAACTTGCGGCTCCTTCGCGCAGATCGGACTATCACTTCTGTCTTCTTGGGAAGGCGATGATGGCGTTGGCTGGCAACTTGGCTTTTTGAACATTTTCGGAAGTCGGGCAAAACACCGAGGAATCTCGAGGGAGGGGTCCAGAAATGTCGACGAGGAGCGTCTGCTTTCGTCGCAGTTGGTGTCCCTGCTCGCCGCTCCCTCGTTTCGTGGATGCGCGGCGGGGGATGTGCGTCGCTCCGGAGCGCAACCCCGCGCCGTCGACTGGCATCCGCGGGTCGGCGCGCGAGCCGGGTGTCTGGCCGCTCTCGGGGGAGGGGGGGACGGAGGGAGGCTCCGGGAATCCATCAAATTTGCGCGGGCGGCGTGACAGGGCGCTGTGGCGACGCGGTCGCCCCGCCGGCTCCCCCGGACGCGGTGACGCTCTAATGACGGTTGCCCCGAATAGGAAGACGTCGGTGCCCCCGCGCGAGGACCCCGCGCCGCCGTCCGACCTCGGAGGGGCCTGTTGCGCGACCCCCGCTTCCAGACTGGAGCGAGAGACGTTTCTGGCCAAAATTAGATTCCGGCAGTTTCTCCTCGCGACGGTCCCACATGCCGTGGGAGAAATCCAAGGCTCGGAGCCGCTAACGAGGGACCGCGGTTCCCCCTCGCTCTCCGCCGCGTGGGTCCCAGTTTGGCTTCCTGGGCGAGGGCCCCCGTGTCGCGGTCGCGGCGCTGGGCCCTCCGGTTCCAAGCCCGCGGCTGGTCCCCTCTCTCCCGGGGGCTGGTGGCGGCACCTGGTGGGTACACCCTTGCGCATCCAGTCACGCCATGTTTCGGAAGACACGCTCGCTCGGCTTTTCGCCCCATCGCCGTCTTCAGTGATGCGCGCCGAAACAGCCGGGCTCTTCCTCGGTCTCGGCGTCGTTCGAACGCCAAGTGCGGGTGGCGATGGGTCCCGGACTGACGCTCCGGGCACCTCTGCGCCCTGAGTGCCCAATGCTCCTTCAGTGCTGGGGTCGGCTATTCGCGCCAGGTCTGTGCCATTGGCGAGCTATCTGAAAGGGGCTGCGGAGGTTAGGAGGCAAAGCTCGAGGTCGGGCTTCGTCTCATCCCGTCCAAAAAGTGATCGGTCATGTTCATTCGAAACGATGTAAGCAAAACCATATTCGAGTCCCGAATCTACAGGCAGTGGCAGTCGAGGGCTCTACTAAATACTCGTTGAATTGCGTAGCCAAACGAACGAGGCTCAGTCGTGCAAGTAATGAAACACTGAAAGGAACTGATCGAGCGTGGAGAGTGTGTATTAGCGCAGTAATACGTGAGGATCGCATGTGTGTTTGATGGGTGTAATCGCTGGGACGGGCTGGGACCATACTTTTTTTTTTCTACAAGAGAGAGAGAGTGAAATGTTTCTGTCGATAAATACGCTGCCTTGACTCGTGGAGAAAACATACGGAATGGTGAATCGGAATATTGGGCACATGGCTACGTTGACCTCATGAATACATTTCGTCGGCTTCCTCTGGGAAACATTGAATATACAGGGCAATACCACGATGGTGGCACCGTCCCCCTAGAAAGCACTCAAGCTACGTTTAGTCACTTTAAGGGGAACTAAATTGTCTCATTTGGCCTCCAGGACCAGATCAAAGTCATATTTGAGATTGATGCGCCAAGTAGCCACAACAGCACTTTCCGAATAGCGTCGAAGCTCCCTCCTTCCCGGCGCGTTCGGTGGGAGGAGAGAGGTGGGACGTGTTACACAAATATGTCAGCAGGTCCGGTCCTTCCGCAAGCCTTACCCGAGCAGTCCAAATCACTGCAGCCGCGTTCCCTCACAAGCAGCAAGCGCGAGGCAGTTGAAACCTCGGGGGATTTCGCACCCAGCGGTTGGTATTTCGGTTTTTCCCGCGTCCATTGATACGTTCGGATCGAATGCTCGTGGTATTCGAATTGTCAGGGCGAAAATACGCTAAACTTCACGTCTCGTACGTCTTTAGCTTCTCTTTAAAAAAAAGAAAAGTGATTTTTTGTTTGTTGAAGAGTTGCTGGAAGCGCTGCGAAGGTTCGCGGCGTGTTGCAGGCGCGACAACGATGGCTCTTCTTGTTGGCCCGGGGGTTGAGCAGCGCAGCTCCGGGGCGGGAGGATGCATGAGGGTTGTCGCGAACCGACAGACGGCGACAGCGCCGAAGCGATGGGCCGGCTCGCGTCTGGCTGCGCCTCGTCCATCCGTCTTGGTCGCCTGCTCGGGTGCCGGCAAGACGCGCTCGCTCTGTTTGTCACCCTGCTGACGGCGCCTCTCTCGCCTGAGGATGCGACGCTGCTTCCGACGACCGAAGCGGAGAACGAACGCCTCGTGGGACTGCGCCAGCCAGCGCGTGCCTGGCCGAACTTTGCGGCATCAGGGCGCTGGCCGACCTGTCCAAGTCTTGCTCGGCGCGAGGCGGGCGAGAAAATGCGGACGGATCACGGCTCGTTTTGTTTTCTGTCCCGCCGTCTCGTTTTGCCCAACTTGCTATCAGCCATACGTGCCGAGTGCAGTGCTCGAGATGCAGAGGTGGTCGACCTTGCTTTCGAACCTGCGCGCGCGATCGGGTTTTCTTCGTTCGCGCTTGTGCGACATTTTACCGTCGCCAGCCGCACTGTCTTCTGTTCGAGCGAGATCTTCGAGTGACGAGGCTATCGCGTCCATCTCGGTGGAATGTTAGTGGCCGCGAAGTGCCCGTCTTAATTTCTGGGTTTTCGATTAGCAGAGAGCAGCAACCGCCGCGATGGCAGCGAGAGTACAGCCGCTAATATTCAAAAAACAGGAAAACCACGAAAGAGACTAGGGAATGTGTGAAAGAAGGGGTGTATGTACTACGCTACTGCATTGTCTTGAAAACTTTTCCTCGAGTTGGACTCTCGAGCGAGGGTGCATCGGTGCTGTCGCGGTGTCAACCTGCATGACGACGGCACCGATCCACTTTGGGAGGGTTATCGTCGAACTTGAGAGATGGGGACTTAATCAATACCACTTAGAACATATAGGTTCTCCCCACCCAAACGTCATCGCTGGTAGCCCCCCCCCCCCCCCCTCTTTAGCGTCTCCAGGACGAGCGCGACGTCAGCGCGCTCAAGACGGGCTCCGATTGGGGCGCTATCCACTAACTTAAAGTGGCACTACATCCCCTAAGGTCGTATTTTTGTTGTTGTCTAAAGTGAGTGCAAATTGTAGTCATAGACACGCAAAAAAAAAAAAAATACATGCAACGCAAAATAAAAAAAGAAATTCCTCCTGCGCGCGCGCGCTTATTATTTTTGGTGTTTTTCTCGCTCTTCTTCTCCCCTCCTCGCTCCTTTTTATTTGTGACAGACATCGAATATGAAGTTTAGAAACTTGGAAAGCGACATTTCTATAATATTTAAGAACGGCAATTGTTAAACATGCATTTTTTAACGCAGTTGCGGATGCACTGTGCCCCAGCCCCTTCTTTGAAATATCGAAAATAGGAGTCCGGAAATGATATCGTCTCCTGGCTTTTTATCCTCCCTCGGAAAACATCTGGGCGCTCGGCGCATGTTACACTGAGGATGATCGACGAGTCGGGGAATCGGACAAAGTTCTCTTTTCTAGGTGCCCGACAGGGAAATCGTGAAACGGTAATACCAACTGGGGTTTAGTGTCTGTGTACCGTAGCTTCGGTCGTGACTCCGCCGGGGCAGCCTTTCACGCAGAACCGGCGCGACGTGGCCCCTCACGTTGTTCAGAAAAGTCCACAGCGCGTTCTCTTCGATCTCGCACCGTTTCAGAGAATTTGAGATCGCCGAAAGGGCCCTAAAAGAACTTCAAACTTGAAGGTGAAGCGTCGTTTGTTCACAGCGATAGGCGGCAGGCATGGAGAAGAGCGGTTGATCGCGGAACGCGGGCGAACGCGACACTTCGGGTCGGGACGGTTTGGAAACGTGAGGGGAAACTCGAGTTGCAGGACGACTCAATCTTTGACGTCATTGCACTGGCGCGGATCGCGCGAAAACTTAAAATTCGGCTTTTAAAAATTGTTTTTTTTACTTTACAAACATTGAGTTTCCAGGTTCCTCATTCTGAGGGTAATGTCCAGGCATAGTTTTTGGTAGCTTCGGTTAATAGGAGCTTTAGGAACCGTTTTTGTGCGTCCGGTTCGGCACGATGTGCCGTCCGGCACGAACTGCGCCTGTGCGAGTCTTCGGCGGTAGCGCACGCGCAGTCTCCTACCGGAGGAGCCAATCGTACCGTATATCGGGCGTGCGAGCAATGTGCTCAAAACTCCCCAATAATTAAACGTCACTACTGACTTTTCTAGATGGTTTCGATTGAATTCACGATGCATAAAAATGGCAAGTAGCTACGCAAATCCTTTCTTTGAAATTTTATCTTTTGCTTTATCGCTAAACCTCTCGTCAGAGCCAGGTTGCAGCGAGACCAGCTCGCTGGTCCTGATGCCGTGCAGGTGAACGAGTCGGCCCGGCCAGAAAGAGAGCAGCAGAAAAGCTGGGCGGCGTTTGAGGGCGTCCGAGGCGGGCTGTAGGCCTCGCGGGCAGTGGCGGGGCGAGCGGAGGAGAGCTCGAACCGGGGGCGCGCTATCGGCGCTGAGCGGTCCCTGCCGGCGTGATATATAGGGCGCGCGGGCGAGCCGGGCTTATCGCCGGGGCAGGCGCGGGCTGGACGCCGGCTGCGCCTGCCGATAAGCCGACCCCTTGTTTGGTCTGCTGCCGCCGGGAGGGGAGGACGCCTTGTTTGGGTCCGCCCGATAAGCGCGCCGAGCCCGGGACTCGCACGCCGACGCGTCTTCCCCCATGGCGACGTCCGCGCCGGGGAGGCCTCTCCGGGCCGGCTGCGATCGCGAGTGACACCTTCATCGCTGCGCACGCTTGCCCTGAGCCCGCCATTCCACCTTCGTGTACGCTGCTTCGTCTGTGGAGAAAACATGGGGCCTTAGTCGTACTCTGCATCATATCAGGGAATGAGTACTGATCGCTAATGAAAGTATAGTTCCCGATATTTCGCGTTATTGTACGCGCATGGCGTGCCTATGCTCCGTTCATACTCAGCGTACAACGCTGCCAGATGCAGTGCCGGGGGCGCGCGGCTTCATCAACTGTCGTCTCGTTTGCGCGAGGGTGCGTGCGGAAGATCGCTATACGCCTGCGCTGTGCGTTTTGACATCAAGCAGCCCGGTTCGCACAGCGTTTGACTGCGTTGCGGCGCAGAAGCGAGACACCAGGACATTCCTGCTGCTTATATCGCGCCAGAAGATTCCTTGAATTGGATTCCACGCTCATACGAAGCACACATGTGCCGGTGACTCGCTTTCGGTTCTCGCCGTAACGCAGTCAAACGCACTCAACCGCAAGTGTCTGAACCGGCTCATACAATAACGGCGAAACGGAGTATGAGCACATTTCGCTTGCCTGCCTACACCCCAGAGGAAGCGGACTGCCTCTCAGATGTAATACGTATTATGACTGTCTGAGTTTTTCGATTCTTTTTCGTATTGTAGAGCGACGAAACAACGAGAACGGAGAGCAGGCCGAATCTGCCGCGGGGTTCACGCCTTACGCGCTTTCGCAGCGCGGAGCCATTTTCGTGCCGCAGTGCGCTTCGCGCCATCCGTTTGGCCGCTCTTTTGAGGGCGGCTTCGCCTTGAATGCGAACGCGATGCGGCGAAGCGAACGGCTCCGGAGCCCGCCGGAGCTGTTAGTGTGCGGCTGCGCCCTGAAAAGTTTTTTTCTTTTTTTTTTCTTTTCTTTTTTATGCAAGCATTACGGTTAAGGTTTTGTTATCTTGAAAATCATATTTCTTTTTTTCTTACTTTTCAGTGCATCCAATATTTGTTTTACTTCATATACGCTACGAGCGCCTAAGACGGTTATTGGTTTTAGACGTGCGGGATACACTTTAGTCGGCGTTTCTAGATATGTACATTTCTAGTACAGGCGACTAAAGTGTATCCCGCACGTCTTATACCAATAACCGTCTTAGGCGCTCGTAGCGTATATGAAGTAAAACAAATATTGGATACACTGAAAAGTAAGAGAAAAAAGAAATATGTATCTTCAAGATAAAACAAAAATAACCGTATTAATGCTGCATAAGAAAGAAGAAAAAAAACTTTTTCGGGCACATGCCGCTTTTTACTCAACAGCTCAGGCGTGAGCTCCGGATGCGTGCCTCGCCGCATCAAGCCATGAACGGCAGTTGCACGGCGAAGCCGCCGTCGAGCGTGGCATCGAACGGATGGCGCAGCGCACTGTCGGCAGTGAAAATGGCTCCGCGCTGCGAGCGCGCGGCATCGAAAGCGGCAACTGAGCCCGCGGCGAGGTCGGCCTGTCTCGTTCTTTGTTGTTTTTTGTCGCCTCTGCCATTACTGAAAAAGAATCGAAAAACTCGAACAGTGTAATACGGCACTGCATCTGAGGTGCAGTCCCCTCGTGCCGGGGGCGGCTGAGCAGGGCGAAATGCGCTTATTCTCCGTTTCGCCGTTAGTGTATAACGCAGTGTCAGTGCTGCTGGGCGCGAGCGTAATAATTTTGATCTTCCGCACGCACCCTCGCGCGAACGAGACGACAGTTGATGAAGCCGCGCGCCCGCGGCACTGCATCTGGCAGCGTTGTACGCTGAAGTATGAACGGAGCATAGACTCCATATGGTACAATAGCGCGAAATATCGGGAACTATACTTTCATTGGCGATCAGTACCCATTTGCCTGATATGATGCAAGGTACGACTAAGGCCCATGTTTTCTCCACAGACGAAGCAGCGTACACGAGTAGGGCGCTGGAATGGCGGGCTCAGGGCAAGCGTGCGCAGCGATGAAGAGTGTCACTCGCGATCGCAGCCGGCCCGGAGGCCTCCCGGCGCGGACGTCGCCATGGGGGAAGACGCGTCGGCGTGCAGTCCCGGGCTCGGCGCGCTTATCGGGCGGACCAAACAAGGCGTCCTCCTCCCGGCGGCAGCAGACCAAACAAGGGTCGGCTTATCGGCAGAGCGCAGCCGGCGTCAGCCCGCGCCTGCCCCGGCGATAAGCCCGGCTCGCCCGCGCGCCCTATATATCACCGCCGGCAGGGACCGCTCAGCGCCGATAGCGCGCCCCCGGTTCGAGCTCTCCTCCGCTCGCCCGGCACTGCCCGCGAGCCTACAGCCCGCCTCGGACGCCCTCGAACGCCGCCCAGCTTTTCTGCCGCTCTCTTTCTGGCCGGGCCGACTCGTTCACCTGCACGGCATCAGGACCAGCCGAGCTGGTCTCGCGCAACCTGGCTCTGACGAGAGGTTTTAGCGATAAAACGAAAAGATAAAACTTCAAAGAAAGATTCGCGTAGCTACTTGCCATTTTTATGCATCGTGAATTCAATCGAAACCATCTCTAGAAAAGTCAAAGTGACGTTTACTCATTGGGGAGTTTAGCAACCGTTGTCGCACGCTCGATATACGGTACGATTGGGCCCTCCGGTACGGACTGCGCATGCGCTACCGCCGAAAGACTCGCACAGGCGCAGTTCGTGCCGGACGGCGCATCGTACCGAATCGGACGCGCAAAAACAGTTCCCTAAAACTCCTATTAGCCGAAGCTATCAAAAACTATGCCTCGACATTACCCTCAGAATGAGGAACCTGGAAACTCAGTGTTTGTAAAAGGGTAAAAAAAAAACAATTTGTAAGAGCCGAATTTTAAGTTCTCGCGCGATCCGCGCCAGTGCAGTGACGTCAAAGATTGAGTCGTCCTGCAACTCGAGTTTCCCCTCCACGTTTCCAAACCGCCCCGACCCGAAGTGTCGCGTTCGCCCGCGTTCCGCGATCAACCGCTCTTCTCCATGCCTGCCGCCTCATCGCTGTAGACAAACGACGCTTCACCTTCAAGTTTGAAGTTCTTTTGAGGGCCCTTTCGGCGATCTCAAATTCTACGGAAACGGTGCGAAGATGGAAGAGAACGCGCTGTGGACTTTTCTGAACAACGTGAGGGGTCACGTCGCGCCGGTTCTGCGTGAAGGCTGCCCCGGCGGAGTCACGACCGAAGCTGCAGCATACAGACACTAAACCCTGAGTTGGTATTACCGTTTCACGATTTCCCTGATCGGGCACCTGAAAAGGAAACTTTGTCCGATTCCCCGACTCGTCGATCATCCTCAGTGTAACATGCGCCGAGCGCCCAGTGTTTTCCGAGGGAGGATAAAAAGCCAGGAGACGATATCATTTCCAGACTCCTATTTTCGATATTTCAAAAGAAGGGGCTGGGGCACGAGTGCATCCGCAATTGCGTTAAGAAATGCATGTTTAACAATTGCCGTTCTTAAATATTATAGAAATGTCGCTTTCCAAGATTTCTAAACTTCATAATCGATTCTGTCACAAATAAAAAGGAGCGAGGAGAGGATAAGAGCGAACAAAAACACCAAAAATAATAAGCGCGCGCGCGCGGAGAGGAATTTCTTTTTGTTTTGCGTTGTATATATGTTTTGTTTTTTTTTTTGCGTGTCTATGCCTACAATTTGCACTACTTTAGACACCAACAAAAATACGACTTTAGGGGATTAGTGCCACTTTAAGTTAGTGGATAGCGCCCCATCGAGACCCATCTTGACGCGCTGACGTCGCGCCTCGTCCTGAGACGTTAAAGAGGGGGGGGGGGGGGGTACCAGCGATGACGTTCGGGTGGGGGAACCTTATGTTCTAAGTGGTACTGATTAAGTCCCCATCTCTCAAGTTCCCACCAAAGTGGATCGGTGCCGTCGTCATGCAGGTAGACACCGCGACAGCACCGATGCACCCTCGCTCGGAGTCCAACGCGAGAAAAGTTTTCAAGGCAATGCAGTGCTAGTACATACACCCCTTCTTTCACACATTCCCTAGTCTCTTTCGTGCTTTTCCCTGCTTTTCTGAATATTAGCGGGCTGTACTCTCGCTGCTATCGCGGCGGCTGCTGCTCTCTGCTAATCGAAAACCCAGAAATTAAGACAGGGCACTTCGCGGCCACTAACATTCTGACCGAGATGGACGCGATAGCCTCGTCACTCGGAAGATCTCACTCGAACAGAAGACAGCGCGGCTGGCGGCGGTAAAATGTCGCCAAGCGCGGACCAAGAAAACCCGATCGCGCGCTAAGTTCGAAAGCAAGGTCGACCCCTGCATCTCGAGCACTGCACTCGGCACGTATGGCTGCGTCGAAGTTGGGCAAACACGACGACGGCGGGACAGAGAAACAAAACGAGCCGTGATCCGTCGGCATTTTCTCGCCCGCCTCGCGCCAGCAAACTTGGGACAGGTCGGCCAGCGCCCTGATGCCGCAAAGTTCGCCAGGCACGCGCTGGCTGGCGCAGTCCCACGAGCGCGTTCGTTCTCCGCTTCGGTCGTCGGAAGCAGCGTCGCATCCTCAGGCGAGAGAGGCGCCGTCAGCAGGGTGACAAACAGAGCGAGCGCGTCTTGCCGGCACCCGAGCAGGCGACCAAGACGGATGGACGAGGCGCAGCCAGACGCGAGCCGGCCCATCGCTTCGGCGCTGTCGCCGTCTGTCGGTTCGCGACAACCCTCATGCATCCTCCCGCCCCGGAGCTGCGCTGCTCAACCCCCGGGCCAACAAGAAGAGCCATCTTTGTCGCGCCTGCAACACGCCGCGAACCTTCGCAGCGCTTCCAGTAACTCTTCAACAAACAAAAATCACTTTTCTTTTTTAAGGAGAAGCTAAAGACGTTACGAGACGTGAAGTCTAGCGTATTTTCGCCCTGACAATTCGAATACCACGGCATTCGATCCGAACGTATCAATGGACGCGGGAAAAACCGAAAATACCAACCGCTGGGTGCGACATCCCCCGGGCTTCAACTGCCTCGCGCTTGCTGCTTGTGAGGGAACGCGGCTGCAGTGATTCGGACTGCTCGGGTAAGGCTTGCGGAAGGACCGGAACTGCTGACATATTTGTGTAACACGTCCCACCTCTCTCCTCCCACCGAACGCGCCGGGAAGGAGGGAGCTTCGACGCTATTCGGAAAGTGCTGTTGTGGCTACTTGGCGCATCCATCTCAAATATGACTTTGATATTCCTGGTCCTGGAGGCCAAATGAAGACGATTTGAGTTCCCCTTACAGTGACTAAACGTAGCTTGAGTGCTTTCGGGGGACGGTGGCGCACCAGCGTGGTACTGCCTATGTATATTCAATGTTTCCCAGAGGAAGCCAGACGAAATGTATTCATGAGGTCAACGTAGCCATGTGCCCAATATTCCGATTCACCATTCCGTATGTTTTCTCCACGAGTCAAGGCAGCGTATTTATCAACAGAAATATTTCACTCTCTCTCTTGTGAGAAAAAAATAGTATGGTCCCAGCCCGTCCCAGCGATTACACCCATCAAACACACATGCGATCCTCACGTATTACTGCGCTAATACACACTCTCCACGCTCGATTAGTTCCTTTCGGTGTTTCATTACTTGACGACTAAACTTCGTTCGTTTGGCTACGCAATTGAACGAGTATTTAATAGAGCCCTCGACTGCCACTGCCTGCAGATTCGGGACTCGAATATCGGTTTTGCTTACATCGTTTCGAATGAACATGACCGATCGACTTTTTGGACGGGATGAGACGAAGCCCGACCTCGAGCTTTGCCTCCTAACCTCCGCAGTCCCTTTCAGATAGGTCGCCAATGGCATAGACCTGACGCGAATAGCCGACCCCAGCACTGAAGGAGCATTGGGCACTCAGCGCGCAGAGGTGCCCGGAGCGTCAGTCCGGGACCCATCGCCACCCGCACTTGGCGTTCGAACGACGCCGAGACCGAGGAACAGCCCGGCTGTTTCGGCGCGCATCACTGAAGACGGCGATGGGGCGAAAAGCCGAGCAAGCGTGTCTTCCGAAACATGGCGTGACTGGATGCGCAAGGGTGTACCCACCAGGTGCCGCCACCAGCCCCCGGGAGAGAGGGACCAGCCGCGGGCTTGGAACCGGAGGGCCCAGCGCCGCGACCGCGACACGGGGGCCCTCGCCCGGAGAGCCAAACTGGGACCCACGCGGCGGAGAGCGAGGGGGAACCGCGGTCCCTCGTTAGCGGCTCGAGCCTTGGATTTCTCCCACGGCATGTGGGACCGTCGCGAGGAGGAAACTGCCGGAATCTAATTTTGGCCAGAAACGTCTCTCGCTCCAGTCTGGAAGCGGGGGTCGCGCAACAGGCCCCCTCCGAGGTCGGACGGCGGCGCGGGGTCCTCGCGCGGGGGCACCGACGTCTTCCTATTCGGGGCAACCGTCATTAGAGCGTCACCGCGTCCGGGGGAGCCGGCAGGGCGACCGCGTCGCCACAGCGCCCTGTCACGCCGCCCGCGCAAATTTGATGGATTCCCGGAGCCTCCTCCGTCCCCCCCCCTCCCCCGAGAGGCGGCCAGACACCCGGCTCGCGCGCCGACCCGCGGATGCCAGTCGACGGCGCGGGGTTGCGCTCCGGAGCGACGCACATCCCCCGCCGCGCATCCACGAAACGAGGGAGCAGCGAGCAGGGACACCAACTGCGACGAGAAGCAGACGCTCCTCGTCGACATTTCTGGACCCCTCCCTCGAGATTCCTCGGTGTTTTGCCCGACTTCCGAAAATGTTCAAAAAGCCAAGTTGCCAGCCAACGCCATCATCGCCTTCCCAGAAGACAGAAGTGATAGTCCGATCTGCGCGAAGGAGCCGCAAGTTCTCAGTTCGGGCAACGAGTTCCAGAAGTTTCGGCACGCTGCCTTTTACCGGATAGGTTTACCTAAAGTCCCTAGATAAAAGCTTCCTACAAGTAGCGACATTCTTTGATGCGCCGACTGCGTGACGGTGCATGTTTTAGAAGCAAATGGCGGCGCACAGCAGAGGTCTGAACTGAATGCCGCCATTTTGTTCCAGCGGAATGTGCTTTGTCATTTGTATTGGTTGTCGTTACTTGTAAAAGAAGTATCAAGGGACTTTAGGTTTACCTGGTACTATTTCAGCGGCACCTAAAGATGTATGAGGTGCTGGTAGCCTGATTCGGAACGGCCTAACTGATTTCATGTTGTCCCACAATTGTACATGCGGCTGCATGATTTAAAGGTTCGCGCACAACTTGTACGTATACAAAAGCGGGACAATGTACACTCATTAATTCACGTAATAATCGGTGCGTACAAGCAAGTTCTTGGTGGGGTTTCTTTCGTAACGCTGTGGAATGTGCCAAGTCGTCCCTTAAAAAGATTCTGCTTTCAAAAACGTTAGCCCGGCGGCAAGATCATACACCGTTTTTTGGAGAATGATGACCCTGAGAATAACGTCATGGGAACCTCAAGACGTATAAGCGCTAATCGGATAATACGATGATTAAGGTTTTAATGCCGTAATGAACTATTCGCACGATAAAAGGCGATCAAAGACCAAAAGCTCTAGTGAATGGTGAAGAAGGGGACGAAAATGCCGCTCCTTGTTTTCAGAGAGAAACGAATGCAGCAAGTATAGTCATTCATAAGGTATTCTGACAGCCTGCCAGGAGTCCGGACGACAAGCACGCTCGAAGGAACTCAAAGAGAAATTGAAGGAGCATGGAACCTTCAGTCACTGCAACATAGGGACGGCAGCCTCAGAAAGGAGCGCGCAGAAGTGAGACGTGTGGACAAGACGAAATGCAAGTCCGCGAGGTACTCGACATGCGCTGCCTCCTCTGGCCCGTGTTAAGGTGAACATCGTAGAACGAAAGTCAACGGAGGTTAACAGAGGGTAACGTATCCGAAGAAATGCTTAGACAGCGGGCAACTTGATGCGAGCCTTGCACTGCTCCAGAGCGCAGAAAAGGGGACGAGGACAAAGTGCGTTCTTTTCGTGCCACTTCGTCCTGCCTCGCGGATTGGCCTCGTCCCTGCTCACACGTCACGTGAAGGCCCATCCACATATGGGACGTCTTTCACGCGCTTCGCCCGCGTCTCTCCGTGCCGATATCTGTCGCGTCGCATTGTTGTTTGGCAACCTCGAGCGACGCGCGCCGACGCTGACGTGAGCGAAGCGCGTGAAGAAAACGCCTCATGTGGTTGGGCCTTCATGCTCACACTTGAACGTCACCAACCGGTAACTGAAAGAGAGGCTCGTAAACACGCGACGTCGCAAAGCGGTTTTGCTCCGCAGGCGACGAGTGCTGGTAGCTCGTTCGCTCGGGGGGACACCACACCCATCACGCAACGGTATTACACTGTTCTGTCGAAGAGCGAGGCCGAGTCCAGCGCGCGGCCTCTCTGGGTACACAACTGATGCATCGTTCGAACGAATGGATAATACCATTCGACGATTTTCCGTGACGAGCTCTCGCCGCGGTATAGAAGGGGCGCGTCGTCGGAGTTAAAGCAACCTGGCGGCGGGCACTCGAGACGGACCTGCTTTCCTCTCGGCGGGTTCAAGGGCCCCGACCCCGTCCTGGGCCCCGTGACGGTGCCCCGGCGCATGGTCGCCGCCATCCCGAGCGTCCGGAGAAGGCCACCTTTGTCTCAGCCAACGGGAAGCGCCCACGGCCGAGACAATGGCGGCTCTGTGACGGCGGTCGTGAGGATCGGCGGGTGTGCCCTCGGCGACAGCGGCCGCGCTTCTTGGTCTCCGCTTTTTTTTTTTTTTTCCGCGAAAGAGGGCGATTGCAAACGGTGCTAATCTCGGCGTCTACCTCCGGGGTGGTCCCATACAGCTCTCACGGAGTCGGGATGACCGATCGGCCACGGGACGGTTCCAGGCGAGCATGACCCCGACGAAATGCCTGTGCGTCCCAAAGGAGCCGCGCCCGTGCTCGTCCCAGATCGCTGGCTCGAATATATGCTGCTCTCCTCGACAGACGGCTGCTCTTGTAACGAGCCACCTGGGCACAAACTCGGATCATCGCCCTAAGTGTGATTCCCAGTCGACGTGCCTCTCTCTCGAACTTTTCATCCAAGCTCTACCTGGAAGTATATGTAACCAACGCGCCTGGACTCGGGAGATAGAGCCAAGTTCCGACCATAACAGCATTTTCTTGTTTTTAGAGCTCTCCAATTCTGGAGCAGGTATGTCATCTCGTAAACATTTCGGAAAACAGAAAGGGATATGGGGGTTTAGTGATCCTCACCGAACGCCTACCTTGAAAAAAAAAAAAAAAAAAAACAGAGTATGTATATAAATGCAATTTCTGTCTAACCAGACAATTAATGAAACGCTTGCTTAGAATGCCCGTTAAAACAAACCACTACAGTAATCAGTGGTACAAGAAAAAAACAACACAGAAAACAATCCTCGAGAGGGACCTAATGTGATCACGTACACGGCACTTAAAACATAGACAATTTGTTAACATTCCGATACTATGACTGCCAGAATAAATGAGTCGACAGATTAATTAAGAAAAATGCTTACACCCTGTAATAGCCCTAAAAGGGATGACAGCATTAATAAATGACGAATGAAAAGAGCAGACCCGAAAATAGAGTTTATCATTTTGACGCTTCGATCCCCATCCCTTCGCTCCCACCAATGTGCCCAGTCGAGCAGACGCAGTCAACAAGTGACAAAAGGAAGAAAGCGCCCGCACACGTGCGCAGCATTCCTTTATCAAAACACCACCAAAAAAAGAAAAGAAACACAATGACAGACATATTACGCGAGGGGTGTGGCGAGAAACCGAAAGAACAGCTCAAAAGTGGACTACTCCTTCCCGAACGCAGGCGACGAAGAGAGCCCCATTCCCCGGCTGTCTGGATACCCACCGAAGCTGGCCGAGGCCCAGACAGAGCGAGGAGAGCGACGGCCCGAAGCGAGAGCTGCACGAGACTCCGACGGGCAGGGCGACCCCTCCCCCACCGTCCCCCGAGGCCCCCCCCCTGAAGGGCGTCTGGGGAGTCTCAGCCCGCCGCTGACAGCGGGGACTCGGCGGCCGCGGAGTCGCAGACGGCGGGCAACCCGGGGCCAGACGCCGCCGAGAAGCATTCGTCAGCCGGGCACCTGCACGCGCGCGCCCACCGCTTCGGAGCTTTCGCCGGGAGTCTCGGACCGCCACTCATCAACCACTCGACGAGTAGTCGCCGACTCAAGAATACGAAACGTGTCAGGGACTAGAAAGAAGACAAACGACGGACCGCTTCTCTTCTTTCGATACTTCACCTTACGTCCATCCGCAGTGGATGCTAGGAGGGCTCACACTCATTTCAGTCTGGGGGCCAGAGAGCCCAACCCCGAAAGACTCAATGCCAATGTCAGAAAAACAAACCTCTAAAATCAATCCTCTAATTCCTTTTTTTTTTTTTGTAAACTCGCAGTTTTGCTTGTTTCATTTTTAGGTGTGACTTTGGCTGTGTAAGAACCACAATGAAAATGGCACCGTTCCGCCAACGTGCTGGCATTTTTTTTTTAATAGAACAAGAGAACAAGCACACCGTCGTCTTCCCGTTGCTCAATTCACACAGAAAAAAAAGAAACAAAACTTTATACGTCAGTTTTTGTCTTCTTGTGATTTTTATACTAGCAGTCTGGAAAATTGTTAATTGTGATATTTAATAATAATAATTAATAATAATAATAAGATTAATAATATATAATAATAATAAAACATTAATATATATTATTTAAGTTTTTTACAGCCGCGACACCAGAGAAAGGCAAAGGGCCCGTACCTAAAAGGTCTGCAGTTCTGAAGGCGAACATCTCGAGCTCATAGCTGTATTCTTGACACCTGCTCCTGCTGAGGGAAAGTTCGTGCATCCGCGAGGTGGTTCCTTCAGCGAAAAGCTCCTGCTTGCGGCCGGAATTGTCGTGCAGGTGATTAACGTGACAAAAATCTGGGAAGCAAGACTTAATACGAAGAGCAGTGCAAATGAAAAGAGAATAGTATAAAACTACGTGAATACGTTATAAGAGCAGAGCTACGTTTCATGCGGAAATGAATCGGCGACGCGAGATCGCTACGAAACCTGCCATTTCTAGCGCTCCGAGACATGGGAACGGAGGATCGTGGCCGGTTGCCTGCGGACCGCGTTCCTGAGAGTGGCGGGCCGCGTGTTTGAGACCGCTGCGTCACTCGTGTGAGTTTCGCGTGACCTTCGAGACGAAGCGCCGTGACGCGCGGAAAGCGTATATCGCCTGCTACGTTCACAGAGCTCGATTGGCTGGGATCAATCAATCAATCGAGCTTTATTTTCCAGAAACTTCTAAAAGAAAATCCACAATAAAAAATAAAACTTTCAGCCTTTCCACTCTGGTGAAGAAGGAAGAGCAGCGGAGCTGTACTATGTGCCGCCATCTATGAGTGACGGCGGCAACCAGACAACCAGTAGGCCGGTTGTCTGGTTACCGCCGTCGCTCATAGATGGCGGTAGGATATATGCGACGGGGTACTCCAGGAAGAGCATTTTGGAAGGAAGAACAATGTCCATGAATGCTCGTAGTGTCCGCGTCGGACGGACGTAAGACGAAACAGAGTATAGCCCTTGTTCCCTGGAGCTTTTCGTATTCTTGCGACGTACTAATAACAGCAGCCCGTCTTTCCTTCAACGACTATGCCGCATACCGCTACAGACTGGGTGGACGGATTACTCCCACCGAAAATTCCGCAGTCTTTGAAGCGACAAGCGGACAAGAGACGCGTGCATTTTCGACTCTCGTGTTATTTGTTGTTCGGGGGGAATTATAAGCCGCTTCGTAGATAGTACAACGCCTTGACAGGTGCGAGCCTGTCCCATTAACTCACGCTTGCTTCGCGGGAACTCTTGAGTAACCAAAGGTCACATAAGCGTTCCGTACGCTACGTTCTGTTTGTCGGCATCGTGTTCCAAGACCACGAAACCGGTGAGCGCGGAGCAGTAGCTCCGTTCGAGCTCGTGCGAAGGACTCGAGAGATATGCGAGCCTCGCGACTCCTTCGACGACCGGGCGTGTTTAGCGGCGACAGGTTAAATCAATCTATTCGGGAGGACGGGCGACTGACCACGAAGCCCGGCATCAGACAGACCGGAAGGAGGGGCATTGCCCATGCGCGCAGCTCGAGCGGAAGCCTCGGGAAACCCCCCGGGGCACGTGAAGCGAGCCGGGCGCAGACCCCGCGTTGCGCGACGACACCGGAGTTGCGTCGAACGCGTGCGCCACGCTGCTCGCCAACTCCGTCGCGACCGGAGCGTTCCGAATCGGCGTGACGACCGCAGTTCGCACGCTCGTTGCCCGCAGCATGACAGGGGAGCGCCAAAAGGAGGGGGCACGGAAGAAAAAAGAAGCTTCGGGGAAAGAGGGGGAGGAGGGAACCACTTTGTAACGGCCTGTCGGAACAACCTACATTTCCATCAGCGGGCTAGGGCGGCCCAAGGCAGCGGGCGATCTATCATGCGCTTTGGCAGCGCCGACCGAGCTGCCTCGCTGCTTCCCGGAACGGGGGGCAGCCCCCGGCCGGAGAGCGCCGCACGGGCCACGCTGCAGTGTCCGCGCGCGTCCTCCAGGGCCGACGGCCGAGGCAAGCCCGCCGCGGGACCACGGCCCCCGGTCCGGGTCAGATGCGCCGTTCCTCCGTACCGCGAGCACCACGCTTGCGAAACACTCGCGATGGTCGCTCACCCCTTGACCCCCATAGAAATGTTTCACTTTCCATGCGCATGCCAGGGGGTACGACGGCATATTACAGACTCAACACATCGAGGCCCCCTGCGCCTTCTTCGCAGTCAAAAAACGATACCGGTGATTCTCCTTAAAGTCCGTCCATACAAGTGCCGCAAAATAGCGCCCGACACGCGCGTCCCGCCAAATCTGCCGTAGTTATCGGAAGCCGGATGACGTTTGTCAGTGTACACGCAAGCAATGTGGCCTGAGCCAGGTCGGACATTGGCGCAGCAACCAGACAGAGAACCAGGACCGGCCCAGGTGGTGGAAGTGCCACCCCCGGAGAGAGGCAATGAGCTAGAGAAAGTCTATAGACGACGAAGCTGAGCAGCTCAAGTAAATAGGAAATCCGTGCTCCGCTCGCGTAAGAAAATACTCGCCATGTTAGACGTAGAAGATCGAATCGCGAATCGAAGGGGCACCCCGCCGTTTCGGCGGTACCACTGACTGTCGGCATCCCGAGGGCAACGTTCGGAATGTCTCCCTTTCGAAGCAAAATTCTGCGGACCTGCGATTCCGACTCGACTTCCTCCGATCCCAGATTAACCCCAAACCGAGAATCCAACGCTCGAGCGTACACCGAGGGCAGTCGGCGGGGGCTCGGGCGAGGCACGTTCTCGTGCCCAACGGCCGACATCCAGACACGACGGAAAAGGCGGCGAGCCACGCCGCTCGGCCGCGGCAATCTGGCCGACGGATCTTCCGCGTGCACGACGGCAGCGGTCGAATGAAAGAGATAATAAAAGCGGCAGCGGCGGTAGCACGCAGCAGGGCGCACATGGCCGATCCGGCTGTGTCCTCGTTAATGCAGGTTTCATGACGCGCTTTAATTAATGAGCGCGCATTAGCGCCACGACGGAGCTTTACTCGGCCGCGCGTTCTCTTCGCGAGACGCAGCTGCAGTGCTTTCTTGCGCAGCACCCCGTCTCTCCTGCGGGGGCAATTACCGCCCAATTGGGAGCTACCGGTCCCCGTCCGGGACGGCTGCACCCGCTCCACAACCGACGTGCCCGTCCACGGCGCTCGGGCCAGGGCGCCGAAAGGAAGCGCCGCGGTCCGCTGCTCCGAAAAACGAGAGGTCGCTCGCGCTTGCATTAATTTAGACTCCGCGAGTCTCGTGACGTCATCGACTGTTTGTGCACAAATAGTCGATGACGTCGCGGAACACTCGGTGAGATATTGTGACATGAAAGTGAGGCTCGGGAAGAGCCCGGCCTACAGACCCTGCAGCAACACGCAGCCGAAAAGAGCGGTAGAGTAGCAAGGCCTCGGTTTACGGAATCGACCTGCCATATCGCGCCAGCAGCGACCGAACGACACGCTGTCCGAGCAAATTGTCACCTCCAGAACGAGTTTGAGGCGGCATCGATAAGAGTGCGTGTGCTCTAAATCTCTCGGACACACAGACAAGCACAGTAACATCTGGTCGGAATTCTATCCGAGTGTTTTAAAAGTATACCGAGCAGATATGCGTGCGGCACACTAGAATTCCCTACTGCTTTTGATACACCAGGCCTCAGCTCGATGAACATCGATTAAAACATTTCCGACGATGCACTTCGACTTTCTTTAGATCTACCCGCACTATATTCGAGAATATTTAATCATCTCGCGAAAGACGAGCATCCTTTCGAAGAAGCGGTGGCACAAAGCCTTACACGCCAAACCTCCCGAGAGGGCTGCTTCAAAGAAACTCCAGAAATACTACCGAAAGAAACCTGATCAGGAAATTACGCCCGATGCCTAATTTCCGCACACATATCGAGTGACCGGAGGACGCGTCCCAAAGATGCTCCGCGTGGGCCGCCCGAACGCGCCTCCGAGCGCCGGGCCGAAGGGCCGAATTCCTCGAGACGGCGGCGAGCGGGCCCCGGGCGAAGCCAAGTCCATCCGTCAAGCGAGCGGCGCAGTTGACCCCGTTCGAGGCCAACTTGACCCTGTCGGGGCACCCTGACAGCGGCCGCTCATTTGTTGGCCAAGATAGCGCGAGGAGCCCATCACGCCAGCCGGCCATTTATCAGGCTGCGCCCACCGCTCCCCAGGGGGAGCCCACCTGCGCCCGAGGAGGCCGCCGACGCGTGCCGGCCACCGCGCTCGTCATCGCGACACGCGCTGCCCGTCGAGGCCCACACCGTGCCAGACACGCTCGCCAACACCAAACAAAATGTTGGCGAGCTTCGTGCCCAGCTGTCCACATGACCAACGAACGAATGGACCGAGCAACACCCGCCACCCCGCCATGGAGTCGATACGAGGCGGCCGTCGCCATCTTGAATGGCGGAACTTCCGGTATGCGGGGAAACATCGCTTTGCTCTTGCCAAGCCGCGGAAGTTGTTCGCGTTCCAACCGCGGCTGTGAATCATTCTTATTTGGACTCTCGTATTTTTTTCCCACTCATTCGAAATTGCATGCGCCAGGGAAATTCTTTTTTGTTATTATTTACGATAACTGCATGAAATGTTCACTATTTATAGTGCTTGATCTCCTCTTTATGAATCTGGTGTTAGTTTCGGTGAAGCTTTTTTTATGTTTTGTATGCAATAGACGTTAAAAAAAAAGTTCTTATGCGGCGTGGGGCATGGCAACAAACAGACTTACAACACCCCCAAATATCTTCTTTTTTTTTTTTTTTGCCAGGCGATTTATTATGGCTTAAGAACACTACCCAATCAATATTTTGCTCGACTGGGAGGAAGAAGAAATATAGAGAGGGAGAAAGATACCGGAAGCCAAGTCTTTTCCAATCAATGTATTTGCAGTTTTTTGGAAGCCACATAAATGGGGATCATATTTCTTTTCTATCTTTAATATTGTGTGTGTGCCTTCGATAACCCACGACTTTGATTATCTATCGTTGTTGTGCCTAAACCCTTGAAAACGGCACGTGACCGCGGAGAAGAGAGTGAGCGCGATTCAAACTGGCCAGTTCTCGATCGACGGTTTTCGGGCGACAGAAAACGAATTTTGAGCCGCGAAATTGTTTTCTGGGTAGTTGGGCTCTCATGCGTCATGTACAAATAAAAACCTTGGCGAGCATAAATACCCTGTCAGTGTCCCTTTAAGTGGAGCGACCCATTAGGATATACGGATGACCCGGTGCACAGACGTGTGTTCAGAAAAACACTCCAGCTGCACGCATTTTGATGGATGGAGACAAGGCCGTACTTGGGTGTATCCTAGGCTGTGTCAAATACCGTCATATTTATTTGAAGTTTGGCATTAAAATTTTAGCGTAACAGTGTATATATATTCTGCATGTTCGTTTGTTACATTGCATTTCAATCCAAGCTAACTGAAAACGTCCAAGGAACTGAGGCACATACAAAAGGTCCATCGTGTCATAAGATTTACTCCGCCCGTTTACTCGACTTTTCAAGTATACTTGCATTCACAATCGAACAACAATCGTAGTATAAAATCAACAAAGTATGAAAACGGAATGCGTGCCAAAACCGAACCACAAAAATGGGCCGAAATCGCTGCTGCCACCACGCTCATTCTCGAAACAATGTGTGAGCCTTTCGCGCAGCAGTTACATACAACGAAGCACGGTGAATGCAGCCTCTCGTCGCTTTTCCGCGGGGTGAACATTCCCGAAACGAAGCAATGGTGAGGGTGCAGGCTAGCTGGTGTAAATTGAGCATAGTTGTAAACCCGAGACTGGGGATACGGACAAGGGACAAAACACAGAACGACACGGACGAAGTCTCTCTTCTCTGTAACACCTCCCTTCTCTGTAACACCTAGCAACCGAGGTACAGTGGGGGACAGCGGGGCTAGGGCGTACTTGGGACGCCGCCAGGCGGCGTGTACGGGTGGCCCGAGCTGGGTTAATATTTTGTAACCAGCCATCCGCAGATT
This sequence comes from Ixodes ricinus, assembly GCA_037355805.1. Taxonomy (NCBI): domain Eukaryota; kingdom Metazoa; phylum Arthropoda; class Arachnida; order Ixodida; family Ixodidae; genus Ixodes; species Ixodes ricinus. The sequence goes on from JAZHYW010006269.1 coordinate 129,051, forward strand.
GTCGCCGCTAAGCGGCGTGAACGAAGGAGGGGGAAGGGGTGCAAGCGCCCTACTGATACACCCGCCGTCCCCCACTGGCGCCGAAATTGGCGAAGGGGGCCGTCACCGGCGATCTTCGGTTGCCAGTAGGGCTGTGGCGCCATCCCGTGGCGACGTTGCGAACTCTATAAACGTGCGCTCCTACCACGTCAAAGGTCAGCGCATGTACCGGGGCACTAATGCCAACATGTTGAAAAGAATGATCTCTAAGATATATCAGGGTAATTAGCAACCGAGTGCATGAGCGCTTATTCAAACATCCATTACCGAAACGTCGGTGCGCCAGGAACGTGCGTGCGCCGAAACGTCCTTACACTGAAGTGTCCCAACAGAAACGACCTATAGCTAAACGCACCTAAGGTGCCTAGGGCCCAAAGCGGAGAATTAAGACCTCTGTGGGAACATTCACGGAACATGGCGCAAGCACAGTACCTGACCGTGCCGAAAGTATATGCCAAGAAACGACAGCGATTGGTTCCTTCCAAGTTGACGCCAACCTAGTCAGCAGAGTGGGCAAGTTTCTGATCGAGTCATCCACTCCCAGCCGCCTTCGTTCCAACTAATCTGAACTTGGAAGCGTCGCATCTCGTCAGCCCCAAACGCCCCCCAACCCCGATTTCAACCCTCGGATGAGACAGAGAAGCTCGTCAGCGCCCGCAACCCAAGACTCGTGGGGGGGGGGGGGGGGGGGTTTCACTGGGGCGGCGGTCCACCAACCGCGCCGCCACGCGGCAGTGAGCAGATGCTGGCGAGTGCGGGCCGCCGCGAGTGACGGCCGGCCGCGCGAGTAAAAAGCGGCGGCTTCCCCGTCGCGAGATAAAAGGGGACGATTCCGGCGTCGCCCGCGGGGCAAGCCGCCCGATAGCGGGCGCAGAAAGAGACGCGCATTGTTTTGCGCGCCTCGATTAATTAAACCATTAGCGGCGCGCACGCAGACGTCGCCCCATGCGTGCGCCCAGTCGCCCGGAAGGGCCGAAAGAAACGGCGCCGATAACGAGCGCGCACGCCTCGCGGCACGCTCCGTCGGGCACGCGGGGCGCCGATACCGAGCACGCGGACAGACCCTCCGCCCGCCACACGCGCAGCTTCACCAAACGACGAAACTCGGGACGACGCGCAACTTCCAGAGGAGGGAGACTTTCTTTTTTTTTCTTTTTCATTTGTTCCCTGGAGGACGAGCTAGGGACCCCTTCCTCATCCCGGCATTCGGAGGCCGATTTAACGAATGCGTGAAAGGGCTGCACGACGCACCCATCCGCATGTCCCCGGGATCCGCAGACTTCTACATAGACTCGAAAGGGACAAAGAAAGCGTGCCCAGTACGTACGAGTCCGTTTCAGCTGTTACGGATAGCAACGATCGGGAGGCGGAATAATATTTGCCTTTCAGCTTCCTAAGGAGGTTTCGTAAGTTGACAAATGCATCGCTGCATTCGGGCAACATATCCGGCTTTCGCGTAAACAAAACGACTAGGTATCGGTCATCATTCGATGTGAACCAAACGCCACACTAAAGGGGGCCAGAAGTTCTTTGGCACGGTTCTCAATCGTAGTTGTGCATGACGCGCCTCACATCGATACTCGGAGTCTAATGTCCAGCTTGGGCCCCTTACCTTACTCGGGGTGCTCGTCAATGGAGCTTTCGCAAAAACCGGCGACAGTAAAATCAGGTCCCGGATGTACTCATATTAGGTAACCAGCAAATTGCCATAAATTCGGGTCTCTGCCAGTCCCGAATGCGCGAGAAGAAGAAGAGGCGCTTCGGCAGGCCCGGTCCCGAGATGACCCCGGCAATTATTCATTGTTGCGGTTGAATCGAACACAGCGCCCAGCGGCCTCCATCGATTCACGCCGTTCCCCGCAGAGGAAATCGATGCTGGCGCATCGGCGACGTTCGCCCCGCGACTTCAAACAAGGCGCTGCTCCCCAACACTGCACTCGCCACAAACAAATTAACGGAGTTCCGGAAGAAGAAAAAAAGATCGGTTCTGCCGCAGGGAGGTAACGCAGTAACAGGCACAGCTGTTTCGATCAGCAATGCCTCTTATCTCTCGTCTATTGTGTGTATTCTTACGAGGGCGCTTTCCGCAAACTGCTCGCAAACCACGAAGGGTTTTTTTGTTTTTTTGCATCTTTTATTATATTTATATACGCATCTCAATAGATCTCGAATGTACGCAGGAGCCCCAGGAAGAACTCGCGTCAGCTTCGCCTCATCTGGTAATGCAGTGTTTCATTAATTGTGGGTCGCGACCCCAAAGAATCGCCACGGATTTAAACAAAAAAGCTAAAAAAACACATTATTGAACCGTTTTTTTTTTTCTTTTCGTTGATTTTGATGAAAGCAATTTACAGGCCGTAGTTAAACGTGGGGTGTCCAAACCCGAACCTCTTTTTTGAGAAACTGTGCTCTAGCACAGAGGTGCGTGAAATGGGGGTCACGGAAGCCTAAAAAAACCAAGCCACTAAAAACTTTAATACTGCTCTAAAAAAAAAAAAAGAGGGGGGGGGGGGGGGTCGCCGGACGGCGTTTAGGTATTCTAGGTGTCGCAGACCTGAAAACTTTGGGAAACTCTGCTCCAGCAAACAAGCTTACTTTACGTATAACGAACAGATTTTCGTGCTGGCATGTTGCTACCGCTATATTGAAGGCAATTACTATTCGAACCAATTAAAAGAATGTGCATAAAATTTACTAGTTTTTTCGTTGTTAACTGAAAAATCTTCACGTATGTTAGGCGTATTTAGAAAGTGCGCAAAGAAAGGCCGGTGCCCTCAAATGCGCTTAGGAGTGCCGAAGACGTTCCTGCCCTCGTCACCCGTAAGTTTTGTGGTCGGCGCAACCACCAAGGACGGGTTGCCCGGACAGTGACGACATGATTTGAAGCTCGCTCTTCTGTCACGGCGGACAGGACATGTGGCGCTCTTTCAGCGCGCCATTTTTAAATCGGGCTAGAAACGTGACATCGGTCATTTCATCTCGAAAAGACTTACCTTTTCGCAATTTATTTCAACTGGTCTGGCCTATAATAGTAATTGCCGTCAATACTGCAACTGCAACGTGACTCTTAAAACCAGACATGTACGTAACGCGTTACAAGTAACGAGTTACTTCTACCTAGTTACTATTTTCGGTAACGAGTAACGTATTTAGTTACTTTTTTTAAAAAGGAACGAGTAACGTATTTAGTTCCTTTGAAGGCCAAGTAACGAGTAACGGTATCTCGCTACTTTTGAGGAGTAACGTGTACAACACCGCTTAAACGGCCTTGTTTTTATTCTAGCCTTAGTATGTGTCTATTGCGACAAAGGCAGATGGAAAACCCGAAAAACTACTAAACAGTAGGACAGAACAGCAACGTTAATCGCTGAACACGTCAATTGAACAGCTCGACTGACGTGTCCAGCAATAAACATTGCTGTACTGAACTTTACTGCTGGGAATGTCCTTCACCTAGCGATAGAATAAGGTTCGTTGGTTGAACCTCGTAGAACCGGGTACGGACCGAATGTAACCCCGGAGGTTGTAACACGGGAAGGCACAGAACCGACTACCCGCTGTCCTCAATGAAGGCGCAGTTCCAAAGATTCACCAGCTCTTCCTGAAGTACAACACAGCCGTTCCTTCGAGCGCGTCCGTAGAATGACTCTTCAGCGTCGCCGGAGTTGTATTTTTAAGGAAGCGGGAAAACATAACTTATGAAAACTTCGAGAGACAGCTACTGCTTAGGTGACACGACTACTAAAAAGAAAACAAAGACCATGAAACAAAAACAGTTGTCTATTTGGTCGTCAAAGTAACGTGAAGAGTAACTCGTTACTTTTGAGGTAACTCACGCGTTCCTCTTGAGAATCGGTAACGAGTAACGTATTTAGTTACTTTTCGAGCGAGTAACGAGTAACGGTATTTAGTTACTTTTTGGGGTAACGTGTACATGTCTGCTTAAAACCAAGAATTAAAAAGTTAATTAACGAATTTTAGTTCACTGACCAACTTACCGTGACGATTATTCCTTTATCTAATGTCCGCCGAGCCTGATAAATACGCGGTGAAGACGGCGCCCGCCTAATTCTCACCCCTCCTTAATAAAAAAAAAAAAAGAAAGTGATTTAAAATACACACTTGTATTAAATGCAAAATGAAAGTAGATCGTCATTTTTGTGTTTTTAGTGCTTATGTACTGAAATAAAAAACATCGCTTACGATCGTTGCTGCTGCACTGCCTGTCATTAGCAGTCCCAAGAGGCTTAAAAACCGGTTTTGTCGAAGTCGGTTGTAAGTGTCTGAACACCAGCCTTACCGACCGGCTCCACAGCAGCACATCCGGTCGTAAGCCGTCACAAAAGCTTAAAAACCGGTCTTGTCTCAATCGGTCTTAGTCAACAGGAGATGTGTGAACAGGCCATAAGTTCCGAGGTATACGTAGAGCAAGACCAGTCTTGGAACGACCATATTAGACACGTTCGCACTAAACTTTCTAGAATAGTGGGTGTGTTGAATAAATATAGAAACATTCTACCCACAAGTGTCAAAATTCAACTTTTTAAATCACTATTCTATCCCATCCTATGCTACGCGCACCTAGTGTGGGGGTCTACCGGCACAACGAACATAAATTTACTTCGAATATTGCAAAAGAAAAGCTCTACGAGCCATAGCTAATGTCTCTTCAACCTCTCCATCCTTGCCTCTGTTTGAGAAGTACTCCATACTTGACGTTTCAAAAATTTATTCACAACGATTAATATTAACATTCCAGTCTGCCATGAAAGGTAAATATGATACTTTTCTCGCTATTGCGGACCTTCATTTGCACGATTCCATTCGTCAAACACGTCAGATACATCCATGGCATATACCACAATCACGAACTAACTTTGGACGTCAAAGAATTAAACATGCACTTCCCGAGCTACTAAATCATATTGCATCATTAGGAATTGATGTTATGTCAGTGAGAAGAAATGATATCTCTTGCATTGTATAATACTTAAAACATACCTTCTATTGTTTTTGTTTTCCTTTGTGTGTTAGTGTTGCTTGCCTTGTAGGGGTACCAAAGGGCCGGTCAAGCTGCAAATAGCAGCTTTTTTCCTTTGGTTTTCCCCCATCGTTGATGGAAATAAAGAAATGTTTCAATGTTTCAATGTTCAATGTTCAAATTCGCCTCACCCCAGAAGATGAGGCCGCTCCACACACTTGCGTCTGACTAGGATTCACGACGACACGACCAGTCTTTAAGCCTTGGCTTACGACCGGCTGCTGCGCTGCTTCTGAGCCGGTCGTAAGCTGTCGCAAGCGTGTTCACCAGTCTTCATCCTCACACGCGAGATGGGGCAGTTCCGAGAGCCTTCGTTGGACGACCGGCGATGGGGGTCGTCACGTACAACGCAGTGGGAACTGTGGTTTTCGTGAGGAAATGACGCATGTCTGAACTGCCTCCAATAAGCGGGACTCCCCAAACGCTCTAGACTCTAGCGGTTTCTGGATCAACGCTACGGCAGAGAACAAGGGTGTGCAGGCGCGCTCACTACAATATTGTTTTCTCCGGGAATTCTTATGCGCGTGCGAGCGACCACCTGCTTCCCGAAGGCCGTGAACGAAGAGCGCTGCTCCCCAACGAAAAACGCCTCCCAACAGCCCCTGACAGACAGGCCGTAGTGCGGTATATCCTACGTCACGCACCGGAGGCCGGCGCGGACCAACGATTGGGCAGGAGTGCCGCGTCAGCGCTCGGCTGGGACTCGCGTTCGAACCGACAGAACACGAGTGCTTCATGATTCGAGTGCTCGTGTGGCCCTCGCGTCCGATTTGCGGTCCGCGCTGGCCTCCGGCAGGTGACGCAGTAAACCCAGCACTACGGCGTGTCTATCGGGAGATGTTAGTCCCGGCCAGGTTGCAGGTCCTTGCATCGGTAACTTCCTCCAGGCACCGCAGAGCCGCTCTGCCGTGGTTCCCGCTCCCGTTGGGCGTCGTCCGGGGAAGTGGCCCGCTCTGCCTCCGGCCAAATCGGGGCGCCGTCGGAGACACAAAAGGGCGGCCCCCGCAGGCGCCATTGTCCCCGGCGGCTCCGCGCGGGGGCCATATGGGGCCGGGGGGACCGCCGCGCGAAACGGCCACAATGGGGGGAGTCGGGAGGGCCCCCGTTCCGCCTGCGACACTCCGGCATTGGGGGGCGTCGCACGAAGCACACGCGTTGCGCGAACCGCGGCCCATGTAGGCGGCTTTGTGCGCAACCTGCCCTTGTCCGAGGGGAGGGATACGCTCGATCGAAGAGCTGCGCCCCCTCCAGAGACGGCTGGGAACACGACTATTGCCCGATTCGGCGTCGAGACGTGCAAAACGTGGCATAGGGATCTGAACCCTTCGAGGAGGCCTGTCAGGCACGCGCGTGCGGCGTGCAGTGTTCAAACCTGCGTCCGATACCCCGCTGGCGTCTTTATCTCGCTCCCTTCGCTTTATCGGCGGTTGCAGGAAAGGTTAGGGCCCTCGTAGACATCACGGCATTCTGGCTGGCCACCGACGCAGGCTTTGGCTTCGCTCGACTTCGTCGCTTTGAACAGCTCCGCGAACGTGGGAAGGTCATCGGAGACCGTCCACGTTTGAAACGCGCTGGCCTCCGTAGCTGGGTACAACGCAGTTCTGGGCGCCTTGAGACCAGCAGTTCACAGCGTGTCTCACACCCTGAGGGCTGCTGTTCGCGTCTTGCGAGAGAGGTCTACGAAAACGTGGCGACTTTATAAATCAGCTCATTGCTGCGCCGCTGTTTTTTTTCCGATGACTGCACGGGACACGCGCCTCGAACGTTGACAGTTGAATCAATATAATAACAATAAAAAAGAAACACGAACATGCAACTTTTGTACGTTTCCTACTTAAACAAAACATAAAAAAAGAAACTACAAACAACGTATACATCAAACAACGATCGGGCCCTCCTGCAGTACAACGACTGGATGCTGGTCCAAGCTCGCTCTACGCGTTCCATGCAAAGGTCTGCAGTCCAACTGATTTTAAAGGCCCGTTCACACTTTTGCAACCGAATACGACCGAGAGAGACGAGACCTGTTGAAACCTCTTAAAATTTCTTAGGACGAGAGAACGCACTGCCATACTGGCGCCATCTATGCGGTGACCCTGGAACTGTATTTCACAAGAGCGAAGGTTTTGCGGGAGGTCAAATGTGCGTAATAACTATAAGAAAGGCTCGTTTATAACGTTGACAAAAGTTTCCCGAGCCAAGAAAGAAAGGATAATGCACGAGAGAAATATAAAATATGCCGGACCGCCAAGTTTGCACTGCTACCCAATAGATGGCGCCAGTGTGTCCTCCAATTGTTTTCCCAACAGGGGCCTTGAAACCTCTCGTAAGAGGTTTCAAGGCACCCAGTTCTAAGAGGTCGCAAGAGTGTGAACGGGCTTTTATCCTGCGTGTCGGCTCTTCGAGTCACCAACATCTCTAGGTCGTTCGGAGGCGTAGTGACGGCGGGCACTTCCGAAAAGAGACAAAATAGCTCATAAATGTCCATTTCCCAAGAAATTATTTTCGGCAAAACTTGAGGGACGGTCCTCCAAAGACGGAGAATACCGTAAAACTCACGGAATGCTATCCGAGTGAAATAAAAAGTTCGATAGAAAGAATAAGAAAAAAAATTACTACAATTCTTTCGCGCCTTTGTAAAGGCAGTACAATTTTTTTTCTTTATTACGCGTACTGTACAGTCTAATCCACTATGAGACCAGCGAGCGGAGCTAGAGTTGAAATCAAACCAGCAAGAAAAGACTGGCGAAGACCAACTTCCTTCGAGTGCACGCACAGACAGTGGAGGGCACCGCGGCTGGAGGCTCGGCAGCGAGCCCGGCGCCCAGGGCCCGACGAGAGAGCGAGAGCGGCGCCTCGAGCAGTAATCAAATCGAGCGAGCCATCGGCGGGATTCGCATAAAACACAAAAGAGCGGCGAAGGGAGCGCGGCTCCATAACGACGCCCACTCAAGTGCCTTTTTATTACCGGGCGAAAACCACCGGGCCCACATCATAATCATAAAAGGGGCGCAGATTCTCGCCGAGAAAAACTAACAGCGTTTTAATTCCCGCTCCCCCGCTTTTATTCTTCCCGCCGCACTTTCTTTCCTTTCTTTTTCCGGGGAAGCCGCTTTTTTCTCGCGGGAAAGAAAGACTGCCGCGGGGCGCCCTCCCGCAGCGCGTCGCCGCTGGGAAGCTTCTGGTCAAGAGATCCGACGACGAGGGAGCCAACAATCGCGTGACGGACCAGTACCAAACCTCCAACGTGGGTTAAACGAGATGTCTACTGTCCGACCTGGTTGGACGCCCCTTGACTCGCCGCACCTCTCCATTCGGAACCCCGTCAGACGTCGTTACGGGATACACGCGAGAAGCTGAAGCGACACCCAGTGGTGGAAGCGGCACCTGACCTTTTGTAGCAGGTTCTGTAGCAGGCAAAACATTGGTATGGACCAGTCACTGTTCCTTTCGGAGCAGATGCCAACAGCTGTTAGCGCATCGCGCGAGAATAAAAATAAATAAATAAAAAAGTGATCGGATCGCTGAGTTTGTATCTGATAATAAGTTATAACCGAGGGCCCCTCTTTGATACTGGAGGACATACCTATTACCTTTCGTAATGACAGTAGATAGGCCGCCAAAGGAACCCAGAGCGTTCTTGTTTAGAAATAAGGCTCTAGTCAGAGAAAGTTCCATTTTGAATGCGCACTAAAAGAAATGATGAAAAGTTAATCATAGCGCAACACTTCAGTTGGGATAAAGCTTCTTTCCCCTCGCACCTATACAGCCGGTAGTTTCTTAGCCCGCATTTATAAGTTCCGTAAAATGCCCGCAAAAACCAGCTCGTCTATCGACAAAAATGCCTCCCCCAACTTCTATGAACCTAGAAAACTCGAGACTTTAATATCACGAACTACCAAAAGAACCCCCTCCATATACTATGAAAATCTACGCTTGCCCAAGTGACACTGTTCCTCAGCGGCGTCGGATCCAGAGTGAAGTCAACGTTCACTGTTCCTTCGATCAACAGCTGCATGCTGGTCTATAGTGTTCAAATAGAGACCCGGATATTTTTATTTTCTAGGCGCAGATTTTTAAAATTGAAAATAAACCTACCACTACGACAACCCCCCCCCCCCTGGCTACGTGCCTGGCTTCCTTGCACCTTGGGCAGGTGCACTTCGCGCAGTCAAGTGCACAGCGCAGGGGCTCACCCTTCTACCCCCAAACACTAGCGGACGCACGCAGCGCCGCCTAGCGTGCATCGCCGCCGCCAGCGCGCCCCGCGGGCTGTCCCGACGACCGCGACGCTAGCAGGCGGCGTCGCCAAGACGGACTCTCGTGGAGCTGGAGCCTGTCTGCCGCTTGGGTCAGCGATCCACTAACGATGACGTCACGCAGAGGCCTCGTCTTCTCACCCCGCGGGATGCGCGCGCCCTCATCGCGCTCCCGCAACTAAAGAGCAGTCGGCCCTCAAGCGAGCGCTAATCGTGACGTATGTGCCTCACACCGACGCTATAGCATCGCCACACTGTCTGCCGGGACGAAGACGGACGGCCAGGAAGTAAGGAGATATGCCGGAGAACAGCTCCAACGGAGATCCCACAGTCACGTGACAGCCAGAGATCCAATATGGGTCGACAAGTTCAACGAGTCAGGATCTCCTGAGATCAAGGGAGTCAAGCGATACAATACGCGCCAGGAGATTCAACGGGTCGACAGATGTGTCGAGGGACCAAATATGGGTCGGATATCCAACGAGTCGAGAGATTTCATATGGGTCAAGAGATCCAATCTTGGTCAATAGGTCCAACGAGTCGAGAGGTCAAATACCGGTCAAGAGGAGTAACGAGTCGAGATCCATCGAGCTGAAAGATCAATGGGGAGTCAAGAGGTCCAACGACTCAAGAGGCTTATACCTTTTCACTCGTTGGATCTCTCGATTCGTATCGCCACGTCGTGCTCCAAGCGCAAAACGGTAGTCCGTCCTCTCCGCGCGACCTGAGAACGCGCGCGGGCATCGCACGGGCGCCCGTGAACTTCGACCGGATGGGAGAGGGAGCGGTGCCTCGAGCAGTCAAAGTGCATCCGCGACAATCCCATAAATCACAAAATACAGCCAAGTAAGCGCGCAGCTGGGAGTCCTCGGCTAAGTTCTAGATTCTCAAGATGACGGAGAAGACCGAGCGGCTTTCGCCACAATCGTTATTTCACGGCACGCCTTCCTTCAGGAGGAACAATAAACGTCAGCGACGCGTCTTGCATTGTGGCAAATTTAAAACTACTTGTCTAGCCAACGGCAAGTTCAACGATGGGATCAATGAACGGATCATTGAAGGGAAACTCCGATTGTCCTTCCTTCACGGATTATACGGCTGGTCGTGAGGGTGGAATCCCAGAGGAAAGCTCAACGCAAAAAGGTCACCGGAGAAAAGCTCACGCACATTGTTTTCGGGTTCGGTGCTAGGGTAACTAAACCTTCAATAGACCCGTAGAAAAACTCACATTTAATTAAACGATTGTGCGCGGTGTCTATTAACGCCTCCGAAATCCAAAGTACATATTTCAAAGTTCCGCTTTCATGGGACCATTTGCGTGAATTCATTTTCAGACTAGCCGGGAGAAACCCTTCTTTATGTGCAGATCCAAAGACTAGTATTTAAAGCGGTGCTTCTTAAATATTAGGCAATATGGAGATCTTCGAATAACTTACAAAATAAAAAATATAAAAAACGCTGATATTTTTTTGGATATGCTTTTAATTATCGTTCATGCAAATTATATTATTTTTGACGTGCAAACAATAACGCGTATAACACTATACCCCCCCCCCCCATATATATATAGATATATTTCAGCGCTAGTGAAGTGCAGATTAACCGCATGCTCATATGACGTGTACAGACATACATCAGTTTAGTGTAGTGGACGTATTTCAGCTGACTGAACATATTCCAGTCGAATGAAAGGTACTCGGTTCACAGACCCGTAGGTGAGCTTTTCTTACATGCGTAAGAAGCTGGCAAGTTTTTCTCCGCCGCCTCCGACAATGGTAGTCTAACCGACAGGCGTGGTATCCCTCCCACCTTGTGTCGTGTGTTGTCTCGAGAAAATGCTACCAAAAACATAGATAAAAAATAAGAAAAAAAATGTATACCGTAAACTTAACAGCGCGGAATCTCCTTGACTAAAACAAAACGCCCTCCTTTCAAGTTACGGTGCTTCGCGAACCAATGGAACAGATACACTCGCCGACTGGACAAGAAGCGCGGGCCGTCTCTTTGGGGTGCCCGGCTTCCAGCACGTGGTTGTTGCCGTCCGTCGTGCTTGGGCAGCCCGCGCAGGCTCCCAGCTTACGCGACGTCGAGGTTCTATCGAAGTTAGGAAGCTCGCGAAGGAGGCCGGACGTGACGACCCTGCGGTCCTGTCGGTGGCCAAAGTCCGAGTACGCTCGAAACATGCGGAGGTAAGAAGAACAGGCTTTCGTTCCTTTTTTTGTTAGGGATGGGAGAAGTACCGAGTTCGTTATATCCACCCCGAAGCTATCAGGAACCCAACTTTAGCGATTATGTAATAAATGACGCGGGCTCGCCTAAGAACACGAAGCAGCGTCACTCAACGATTTTAACCTGCTGCGAAGGCACGCCGTGTGCGCACGCACCTTCTCGCGACAACACGCCCTAGTACCGAAATCCACCAGCCCGTCTCCTCTTTCAGCCTTCGGATGAAGGACAGAGTTTACCGCGTCATCGTACAATATATACAACATATATGGCTCTCTGCGCACAGTGAACTTCCTCCCGGCAGCCTGTTCGAGAGAACGTTTCCAAGCTCTGCTGGACGAAAATTGGAGCTTAGTCCTATTTATCCGGGCAGAGGCGAAATCAAGGCGAGCCCTAGCTGCTACGACGTCTTCGAGCCACGACTCAGCAGGCGTAGCCAGCAAAGATGGCTACACTCGGAGTTCCTAACCTCGGTCGCCCTCCTGCACTTTTTGGACCGGGTGCGGAGGGAAACGGGAAAGAAAGAAAGGGCGGTCGCGGAAGCGCCCTTCCCCGGCTTTTGGCCGCCATATGGCCGTCCCTGTCCGACGCTCTCACGCTCTCCCCGCCACCGCGGGGTGCGCCTGGGCTTTCTGCCGCGTGACAAAGTCGCGTCACAAAGTCAGACGCGGCCCGCTGTCAAAACAGGACACGAGGCCCCCGTCGGGCCCCGCGCGTCTCCCCCGGCTCGGTCCCACAATGGCGTGGAATAAAGCGCCGCGCACCGGCGGCGAGGCGGCAGCCGTTCCCCTCCCACAAAGGGACAGCGACACCGCGCGGACTTGTCCCGCGCTGGCGGCCGGCCGTCGGCGCTGACGAAACGTCATTCAGGCCGGGTGGCACCCGCACAATGTGGCCGGCCACAAGGCCTTTGTGCCCCTGGCAGCCGGCAAGCAGCGATCCCGAGCACCGCGCTGTTCGCGGGACACGGAGCCCACGGCCAAGGAGCGGAGGGAGCCGGCGGCGAGCCCCCTTCGCCGCATCACAGCGACCACTCCAGACGTCTCGGAACTCGGGGGGGGGGGGGGGGCGCAGGCTGGTAGCTCCTGGACTGATTCCGGCGTCGGAACGTCCGAGGAGGCTGGAGCGCAGACGCGAGCGGAAGCAGCACGCGAGGACATTCGGAGTACTCATGCTCTCACCGCGCCGTATCATTTGGGAACATCCGGCCCAAAGGATTACCTTCCGGAGAGTGTCCGAGAGGTCCACGGAATTTGAGCGGGCGAGCACGAAATCTCAAACCCCCGAAAAGTAACAACATGGCTCCTCGTGGCAACGCGATGGCGTACAAGCGCGACCCAGGGGGGCGACCACTCCGAGACCAACAGAATGGTGAACCCCCGACTCACCTGACACGGATTGCTGTACCATATATCCCGGGAAAAGGAAGGTCGGCTTACCTGCAAAGAGTCAATATGACAAAGTATCGTTAATACTCGGAGCATGAGGGTAGTTCAAGTTCGAAGCACCCAAAAAGAGCGCACACTTTAAGCGAAAAGAGCTCATTTCCGCGCCAGAAACTACGGGGATCCAGGGTTCAATCCCCAGCCGTTTCCACCTGGATGAGCATCGACTGAGAGGTGCACGTTAAAGAGCCCGGGTCAGCAGCGGTACTGCACTGGCTCTCATCAACAGCTGAGACACGCCCACCGGGGTTGACAAACTTCCCGCAGTCTGAACAAACACGTAATTATTCCATCGAAAATCGCACAAAACTCACACTTCTACGTGTGGAAACGCACAAAAACACGATAAACCGCAGAGACAGAAATAAAAAGCGAAGATTTAAAAAATAATAATCCCGCCCAAAAAGTTCAAACGCAACAGAGGTCATCCGAGAGTCTCGGGCAAATCTCCAGTGCACCGTCGTACAAATCCCACCGATCATTTTCCGGCTACGCGAGACCACGAACGAGGACGCGAGCGATCGCCCAGGAGAGAGGCACCGCGTGGCTACGCAAAGTCGGCGCATCTCTGCGCGACCGTCGGCCGAGCCCAGGCGTGGCGCGCCGTCCTTGGCTGAGCGACCCGCCAGGCCGCGAAGTGAGCCAGCGCTCCGTTCCCTGCCCCCTTCTCCCGAAGCGGCCATCAGCGGCGACCTGGCAGTTCGGACTTGGGGGCGGCGTTCGACGCACCGCAGATCGCCGTCCGCGGGACACGCACTTCCGCCTCTTCAAGGTCTCAATCACGCCGCTCTCCCTACACACCCCAAACAGCTCGATCCATCAGAGCACGTCGAAACCGGCACGAGTCCGCCGCCGCCGCCGCGGGCCATTTTTCCCCGATACACTCCGATTTGGGGCAGGCGGAAGAACTCGGACGCCGCTGGAGAGACGAGCCCTTCGGCTCACAGCCATTTTGTTTTGTGCCCCGGAGACCTTTTGGTTGAACCGTTTTGGGAGATCCATCCGCTAACCGTAGGTGAGCCGTCTCTGACGGACAAAAACGTTGCCGCTTCAAGACTCTCCGGGGCCTGTAGCGGGAGGTTTACCGTTTCAAACTTGGGCAAATAGAAAGGGTGTCGAGCGTAATCTTACGTTTCTCTTTACTATGCGGGTGAGGGCAACAATAGGAGTTTGCGTGATTTCTCGCATTAAGTTCGGATTGAAGTCATTGAAACGCGCCTCACGCTTTACTCTGGAGTTATCACCTGGACTCGATGGTGGGAGATGCAGAGTTCGCCATACACCGAGCTAAAAATCTGAGCTACCAACTGTCCCTCCAAGAATGACTTCGGACCACCTTGTGTCACGATATCTCTCGCCTCTCATCCGGAACACGCCAAAGAGCGTCTCTCAGACCAAGCTCAAAGCTTTGTATTTTGTTACTCAAATTTCTCTCAGCGTCCGGTATAGCTCCGGAACATTGAAGACAACAGCTGGTTGTTGACTGACATACTAAAACCCGACACGAAGGCGAAAAGGAAGGGCTAACACAACGTCTCACCTGAGACGTTGTGTTTGTCCTTTCTTTTCTCGCCTCCGGACTTCGATTTTCGACCACGCTATTTCTTTGTTTCTTTCGATCGCGTGCTGTCCGTATCCGGTATAGAGAAGAGACGAACAACAACACTAAAGTGCCCTAAAAGGACTGGATGAAACAGTGGCCAACTGCCAGTCTTTTAACGCCGTTGCAGCATCACTTCCGTGGGCAGGTTCAACGTTTGAATCCCACGGCTGCGTCGGCCCTCATCCGCGATGGGCAGTTGCGTGCCCGGCGGAGAGATGGCGCTCGTTGTCCTGCCGCCACGCGCGTCTCTCGGCCAGCAGACATCCGTCGACGCAGCGCTCGTCGTCGCGTGGGTCGTCAGACTCGTCATCACACTACAATAGCTAAAGAAAAATAAAACTCTAAAAAAAAACGTGCAATTGTGCTTTTGTTGCTTTCGTTTCGATTGAACCACAATATTACGCAATAAGAAAAAAAAAAAACGAGGGAAATAAAAAGAATATAGGCGCGAACATTCCGATATGCATCACCCTTGCTAGCATGCGAAAACTGGGGAAGAGAGATCTACCAATGCCGACGAGACAACCCAGGAGGAAAAGTATCTGCAACGAATTCGCTTTCAGCGGCACTTTAGAAGGAAAACGAAGTATAAATAAAGTAGACTTCTGGGAAAGACGTTACGAAATCAGAAAAAGCAAGAAAAAAACACCCTGAAATGCGCCAGCGACAATAAGCGCAAAAACATAAGCCCTTAAGAGAGAGAGAAGAGCAACAGCTGGATACCGGGAACGCTTTTCTGCTTCACGCGCTTCCATCTCTTTTCGTCGAGTCGAGGACGTGCAGCGCGGGCAGAGCTGGTCGAAGTCCAGGCTGCGCGAGCGAGACCGACGGGGGCCGTTCGCGCTGCTTCTCTCGGCGGCTCCGACCGGCAGCGCCGACCGGCACGCGGAGGTACACCGAGGGCCCATAAATCTCCGAGCCGTGTCCGAGATAAACGTACACGCCGTGACGACAACGGTGACCCCCCGCTACCAGGGGCCGGACCCCGCGAGGGCCGACACCCAAGTCACGGGGGAGGGCATCCGGCGCCACAGGGACACGGAGCCGGACAAAAGCTGTCCGTGAGGCGCAAACGTGTTCGGAGATTCAACCCGTTAGATTCGACTCCAAGGTCAAATTCCCTTTTCTTCGAGAAAAGGGCATAAATTCGTTGCTTTCTTCGGGAAAAAGTGCCTCGTTCTTGGTTAAATGACCATTAGCTTCGTCTCTGACCTCACATCCGTCCGTGACGTTAACTTTGTTCGTGACCCTACATCTCGTTGCAGAGCTCCCCGCCCAGTCAAGGATTGAACGGGTTCGGTATAGCACCTTTTTTTGTTAATGTGATTTTTTTTTAATACTAAATTAACGAAATGTTTGAAAAAGGCTGTTATTTTCACCGAAAATTCGAAATAAAACTAACACCGAATGCATTGCTTTCCCTAACATTATACCGTGATAAACATCTTTTATATTTAGAGCTGCAACTTCCTTTTTAAGCGCTTGATTCTTGATATGTGTAAAGACAATTCACTCTTTATTTGTGAACGGAATTTCGAACGAAATGTATGCAATTATTTTAAAGAGATAAAATACTCTCGTCGTATTTGAATCTCGTATTTACGTTTTCTTCCGGAAAATGCGATAGGATGCGTAATTAAACACATTTTTGTCCAAGTATTTGGATACATTTTTGCGAGTGCCTATCCTTGCTGAACGGCTATATGCATCGCCACAAACTCACTTGGTGCCGCTGCCATCCCCAAGACCCGTGCCAGGATTTTCCCAGTCACACTGACGACAGAGTGTCGGCCAGTACAGTCAGCGACAGCTGAAGAAAGGCGTTGTCGCTTCGTTCTGATCGGCACCTGATGCTGCAGCCTCAGTGGCTGAGGAACGATCACTAGACTCGACTCGCCCGTTTCCCAGGCGGGCCATGGTAATCTTCGCAGCGACGAAACAGACAGCTATCGCCGTCCCACACAGCTGCCGGTAACCTTCGGAAAAGGTAGGTAGCACCCGCCAGCATCATGACCGCTGTCTGTAGGCCGTGCTTCTGGAAGAGTCTGGACACCTACTTCGTCAGAGGCTCTTCAGAGCCGATCACGTCGTCACGATTAGAGCAACGTACGCCGGCACAAGGCCCGTCCACGTAGCGAGTAGCCGACCGGGGCGGCAATTTTGCCAGCGACGTTCTCGGTCGCTCGAAAACAATTACGAAGGGTCCGTCATGCGAATCAAGTTCGGTGGCCTCCGTAATGAGCCGTTTCGAGGGAGACCACAACCTTGCCCAAAATCTCGGAGATTTAAAGTAGCCGCCCTTGTCTTCCCAAAGGAGAGGCGCGCACGGGGGAGGAGCGAAGGTATCCCACCTAGAAGACGGCCTGCGCATGACGTCATCGTTGCTGGATCCCCGACCCGACCCAAGCTCGACCAGAGTCCCCGGCAAGCGACAGGCGCGTCCGTCTTCACGTCCCAGCGAGCGAGACTGGAGCGCTCGCAGACCGCTGGCCGCCGCCTTGCGCAAACTAAGCGGTGCTGCAAAAATCCACTAATAACAATGTTTTTTTTTTTTTTTTTATGGGATTTGAGTTGGGGATTTTGCGATCTTCTGTCGAACTTGAGGTTCGACAGCAATCCTAGAGGTGTGACTGGTCTGCACCTGTAGGCGAAATTCGACAAACGTCAACTTTTGAACGGTGCTGCGCGATTTCTACGCCAACGTCTCCGATTTGGGAGAAAAAAAATAGTTCATACAGTAATACGTAGAGCACGTCGAAAACAATAGGAAAAAAAAACGTTATTTAACGACGTGCCATCCATTTTATTTTCCCCTTTTTCCGGGTTAATATCGCGGGCCAGCACCAGCTGTCCCGCGATATTACCCTAATTTCATACAAAATTAATTCTAAATTAAAAAAAAAACGATTAGGAATGTTTACCCGATACAAAAGTTGTTGACTGCTTAGCCTTTTTCCGCCATGAGGCGTCTGCTCGTTCTCAAATTTGGAGCATGTGCATCATATAGTCGAATTGGAGTCGAACTTCCGACGGCCCTCGGGTCAAAAGGTAGCCGAACCCGGTCGAACTCGAACCCTGACACACGCGCCAAGGACGCGTACGCAGTCGTCGATGCTCGGGCGGCGCGGAGGAGCGGAGCAATCGGCGCGGCCCTTGCTGCCGCGGGTGGTACAGCGGACGGCGCCGGTCGGTCCAGGAATGCGGGTCGACGGATCGCATCAAACGCGGCCCCACCGCCACAAGAAGGGCGCACCGGGAAGTGTCTCACAATGGGACCGTCCAGGGCGCCGGCTTCTTCTTCGGCCATTTCGTCAAACCGGCACGCCGCCACCCCCCGTCGCTCTACCAGCGGCCGCCGAAACCTCCCCGCGCCGAAGCCGGCCGACAAGGAGAAGCGGCGGCCTAAACGGCAAGCACCACAAAAAGCGCTCGGTGGCCAGCGAACTCGTCCGGCCGGCCCCCTCGCAGCAATTTCAGGTCCGGAGAGCCGAGTCGCACACACAGGCGCCGCGCCCCGCTGTACACACCCCGCGCGCCCGGATTCGGCGCCGCACTCATTAGCCGGAAACAAAAGCGGGCCCCGGCCGGGCCATCGGAGGGCCCACGAGCGCCGCACGACGCTTCGGGACGCCGCAGCGATGCACCGAGCGCTGTCAAGGAGGCTGGGGCGACACGATCGGGGACCGCCACGAGTCTACCATGCAACGACGAAACGGCCGAAGGCGTCTTGGGCGACGAGGTTTGGCTTGAATACAAGCACAAACACGGCAGGCGCAATAGATAATAATAATAATAAACTTATTTCCAGCCATGGATCGATGGAATTAGCACGAACAAGTAATGGCCTGGTTTTCTCGTTTCTCTTCCAGAAAGGAATCACCCTCGTCAATACCAGCGTGGTGGAGAGTCGAGCCAAGCGCGACATTTCCAGCTCGTCGATATTATTAGAAAAATATTTAAAAAAAGGACCGATGTTGCGTTCGCGGTAACCGCCTGGCGCAATGCACACGCTGCTCGCGTACAACCGCAATGTACCTCGAACACTGGGTACAGCTGAGTCGCAAGCCTTTCGAAGCGCGGTTATATTCGTCCAAAAAACTCCCCGACCTATATAAATTGTAATAGGAAGTTGTCGTGGACCGCGTTTCCCTCTCCGCTAAGCCCTCCGCAACGAAAAAGCCGCCACTGCGCGTGCGCGCCCATGGCCTTGACGGTAGAGTTCCGGGTATCGTAGCGGGTTGCGGACAGCGTTCCGGGACAGCAAAGAAGATCTACGAAACCCCCTAATGTCTCTACCGCCGGGCGAGACATGTCGAGTAAATGGCCAGAACGCGTTCCACGTCCGAGTAGACGCTGGCAGTGGGCGCAGAATGCAATTATTGGAATGGACACATCTGTCTCGGCGCAGGCGTGCATTACACACGCACCTCCGGCTGCCCTCCAGAAGCGCGTGTCCCGCTACCGCTGGTCGCACCACGTCGGCGTCGGTCTGCGCGAGGCAGAAAAGCGCGCACCGACGGCCGAGCAGCAGGCGTCCGATCGACGCGGGTGGGCGTATTCGGAAGCCGGAGAAGCGATCCGGGGAGCGGGCCAGTCGAAGAGAGCGCCGCATAAAGAGTGCGGGGGCGAGATAACGGCGCTCTTCTTCGCAAACCCCGTGGGCTTCGGGCAAGAGCAAATCTCGAGTCCCGAAGACGACGGGAAAAACAAGCAGACAGCGCGCCAGGAACAAGGCCCCGAATGCAAACGAGTCTCTCGAGCCTCTTTTGGAGGGGGAATCCTCCATCGCAGTTTCCCGGAGCCTCGCTGCCGCCGAGCTCACCGGGGCCTGCCGCGCTGCAGTATATAGACAGTCACACCCATATGCCGGAACAAGCAGCGAGACCCTTTCCGGCTCCGCACACTCGCTGCCACCTCCTCTTCGACGAGATAGCGAACACTGACTCGCGCCACGTCCGAGTCCATTCAAAGTTTATTGGATCGAGCCAAGAATTTCTTCCAGGATTCCGGGGCCGGCTACTTCAAACTCGACCAACGGATAGGATATATGAGAGAGGGTCTAGAGTTACCAAACACGTACGCGATGGGTGATTCGCAATATTCCCGGCCATTGATTTCTATCAAAATGGCTCTCATCTGGATAATTGTCACATAACGGCGGTACGACTTTGGGTCTGCGACGCCGAATTCTAATTTTGTGAAATACGAGCGATAGAAGAGCCTCACCTCATACTTCCACGCCAGGAGAACCTTCATTCTGAAGCCGATCATCCGGGAGCTAGGGAGCGCGTTTCTCTCACCGCGTAACGCCATCGCTGAAAGTTGCCAACGCAAGTAACTCTTCACATATAAATCATAAGGAGTTACACGGGGAAAGATTACGTGATCGAAGAGTATGTACAATAAACTACTATCCAATAACAGCAACCAACCTAATGACAACGCACCACGAAAAGCGGATTTCTCGCTAAACGTTTCGGAAGAAAAACGATTTTTTTTTTTTGGCCTCGCCTTAGTACTTAATGTTTTGCCGCAATCCATTGAGAAAATCCCTTAGTGAAGCTAATACACATTTTTTCTTCTTTTTTTTGTGAATTTCGTTAACTTTTTGGTTACTTATCTAGGGTATATTTTTGTGTGGACCTCCCTTAGTAACGGTCGGGTGCAAGGGAGCTAGTGGACAATGATTCTTTTTTTAGCGCCCGAGACTGCGGTACAAAACGCCAAACTTTTGGTCAAAGAGAACGACACAGAAGGAGGGACTTTTCAAATTCGGCTACATTATTTGCATCCACGAATCATCATACATGCAGACATCAAAGGCCGACTACAGCCATCACTGAACTTTCACAAAGAGACCTAGAGTTACAACAAAAGAAGAGGTTACCAGACATCGAACGCATCCTTGTATCCTGCGGCATTGCTTCTGGTGTTACTGCGGCACTCTGCGGCATTGCTTCGTGGTGTTACTCCACCCCACAGTCAATCATCAATTCGCCCCACCCTCCATCGCGTGCCGCCAAACGCCTCAACCAGACGCAATTCGCAAAACCACTGCAACGCACAACGCCGTGGGGTAGGGGGCGTCGTCTGCTCTCGGACACAACATTTGACGTCAGGAGAGCCCCTGCTCGTTGTTGCCAGCGGCAGCGAAGGAATTCGGAAGTGTACGCGTAAACTGTCCTTTTCGATAAACAGTTTCTCTCAATGGAGGCTCCGCTTTCTCTAAACGGAGCGTCAATAAAACGTGCCCGTTCTCTAAAACGTGTTTTGATAAAATGGCGTTCGATCAGGCCTGGGCAGAGATACACCAAAAAGTATTCGGGAATACAAATACTGGGATACATGTTTTTTGAGGCCAAAAATACAGATACTGAGATACATTTGTCTTTTACGCAACGGGATATCCCTGAGATGCTTCTGCAAAAACGGCGAAAAAGTATTCCGAAATACAGATACAGATACATATTTGTTTCCAAACGGTGCTACATGGTGAGGGTATAGTTCGTGGCGAATGCGAATGGTAATTTATGCTTGTGCTTCTCTTTTTGTGTCATTTTATGCATTACCCCTGACCTCGAACTCTTTATTTATCCTTAATGCCGCTAAATAAACATGTCACCTCCCTTGAAGCATATAGTTATAGAACGGTAAAGAGTGCGTACCATGCTTGACAAAAGGCTTCTGCCCGAAATGAAGCCTCTTTTGCCATGAGAGCGAAACTCAAACTGTCGTCTTCGATGCTTCTAAGTAAGTCATAGTGTGAGGAGATTGGACAACAGTACCATACTTTCTCTCCGCGCAACTCATTTACACCGTTCGCTCTGCTTAATTGGAAAGAGTGGAGGGCTTTGTGAGAGGAGCTGATTTTGTTGTTCGTGCGAGTAACCTTGTTTAAACTAGTTTTGTTTTTTAATGTTGTTGATTGTGATGTATCGTGTTGTAGGGTTTATATTATAAATTCCGAAGCAACTTGCACCAAACGAATTATGTTAACTTATAAGTTTATTTTAAAAAGGGCAACAATTAAATGTAACGAGATACCCAAGTCTGGCAAAGTATCGCGATACGATCGATAGATTGTAAATGTATTTCACTACCGAAATACAAATACATTTTTTAAATATATTTCGATACCGAGATACAGATATCTCGATAGCGAGATACAGATACTCGAAAGTATCTCTAAGAAACTATCGCAATACATTTGTATCGCGATACTGCCCAGCCCTGCGTTCGATCAACCGTAGTGAACCCGTCGACAGCTAAAGGTCAGTGATACGACTGCTAGCCCCTTTAAAGGCTAGCAGTCGTACTGTACTGGCTAAATGTCTCATCTACAGCTGAGGCACCAGACGCCCAGTGAGGCTAGCTTCCGGCTGTATAAACGAACATACACACCGTAATTGCTAATCAATAAAAACCGCGAACTTCGAGCCTTCGGGCTTGCTTTTTTTTTACAAATATATATAAAAATATTTTATTCATGCATCACAAAACTCCTTTCCGAAAGCGCCACATGAAATGTCCTAACACAATAGTTTAGGAGAGAAAAAAAAAGGGGGGGGGGGGGGGGGGCGGGGGCAGAGGTCAAACATGCGATTCCGGACAGGCAGGAAGGAAGTCTCCGCCGAACTTGCCTGCCGTTTGCGCAATCTTTCATTTCGGAGATACCTCAAAAACAACAAGAGTCTTCGTAAGAATTAAAAAAGAAAATAGACTCTTTTACCTCTTACCGATTTGAGATGACATCGCCTCTATTATGCATACGCCGCTTGTCCGCTTGCCTCTTGTGCCCAGACCCAAACGGGCACCGATATTGAGCACCGAATGAGCGACACCCAGTACTGCCAACCTCCAAAGCCACTTGTTCCCCAGTTTATATCCGAAAATTCCCTAAATTTCCTCAGATTTCCGAGCTTACACAAATAAGTATTAAGTGTACCCTTGTTTCATGGGCCTAGTGAACTTTCTTAGCGTACAAGGCTGACCCATCGGACGTAACACTCCCGTTTTTGTTTTCTCGTAAATTTGCTGCAAATTTTTGCTAACGAACAAACAAACAAACAAACAAACGCACACACACACACAATGTTATATACATATTTCGGTGAGAAATCATTGTATTTCCGAGAACGTCCCTAGGATTGGCAGCGCAGCGAGCAGGGGTCCCGCGCATCGGCAGGAAGCACTGTGCTCGTCGGGGATGGCCGAACAGCGCCGGCGGGGCACCGAG
The DNA here is from genome assembly GCA_037355805.1 of Ixodes ricinus. Classification (NCBI taxonomy): domain Eukaryota; kingdom Metazoa; phylum Arthropoda; class Arachnida; order Ixodida; family Ixodidae; genus Ixodes; species Ixodes ricinus. The sequence goes on from JAZHYW010006269.1 coordinate 151,900, forward strand.
ACCTGGGACGGGGGCAGCGGGGAGTGCCCGGTCGGCGGGATCGCCGGGCAAACCGGTCCCGTGAACGATGGCGCGTCACTCGACACACCTCGCTCATTCCGCGCCCGGCCGGCCCGCAGTCGACGAGAACCGGGTCCCCCGGGGTCCGCCTGAGCAGACCAACGACCCCGCTTTCCGAGAAAAAAGCCCCGGCCGAACGTAAACATCTCCCCGACAAAGTGGCTCGAGGAAGCCCCGGGCTCGGAGGGGCTCGAGTTACGCGGGGAGATCCGGGCTCCCCTTGACCTTGCCTGACCCCCGGCCGAAACCCGAGCCCCCGCGAGAGCCCCGTCGAGCGGAACGACCGACCGGAATGCGTGCAGCCTCGGAGTGTTTCTCTTCAACGCCTCGCGGGCGAAACGCTACACCCCGCAGCCGGCCGCCCGCCCCCTCTTCCCGGGAGGGGGCCCCGATGGCCCCGCCAGACACAGCGGCACAGCCCGAGAGGCGCCAGCCTGCTGGGACAGCCCAACACAGCTCGCTCCCAAGTCACCTCCAGGGACGCCTTGGAATGAAACTGACCGCGCTATACGACTCCTCGCGTTTCACCCCACCGCGTTGCGCGGACATCGGTGGCTGTAGCAAGCGAGCGTCGAAAGCGCGCACGAGCTGTCGTAACGGCCGCGCTCAATCGGTCATGTCTGAACCAGCCTTCACTCACGGCGTCCCATTTCGACCGGAGGACTATATGCAGGGAGCTGTCCAGCCCTTATTTTCCTATTCCCTTCGGTGTAGGAAACTAGAAACGCGGAGCTGGAGAAGAAAGACGCCTTCCCTTAGAAGGAATCCTCGTTGAAAGACGGTTTGTCGGGTGTTCGTGTTTCCAATTCCTCGTAGGCTTGCTCTCTTGCTGGGAATCTCCGAGCTAATCTAGAAAACACCGCGTGTATAATGGTGTATTCACACGACGGAGATTTCTTCCACAGAGAGCTGCAAACGTCATCGAGCTTCGAGGTCACGTGCGCCGCATCACACACACACACAAAAAAATGGTTTGCTCTGTTTGTTTACACAGCCTTGATGGAGATGCGACTCAACGGGTAATCGGTCTCTTAGCTGTAGATGAGAACTTTAGCCAGTGCAGTACAACCGCTAACCTGGGGTTTTTAACGTGCATCACGCAGTAGCGATCACACGAACGCGTGCCGGTACGAAACTTATCCAGATCGAAACGGGCGGGGGTGGTGGGGAATCGAACCCAGGAGGTTCCCAGCGCAAGCTTTCGCTCCACGCTCCGAACTGAGACTCGTTAGCCCACTTGGCCCGCCGCATCACAATCGCTCGCTAAAATATATATATCAAGCATTTGTGATGTGGCGCACGTGGCCTCGAAGCACGGTGAGGTTTGCTGCTCTCTGTGGAAGAAGTCTCCATTGTGTGAATACACCATTACGAGCGTTACGCGGCTGTGCGAATGTCTCGAAACTTCATCCCAACGCTTTCTACCCCCATCCCGTGCTTCCTTTAAAAATGTCAAAATTATGCGGGGAAAGGACCTTTTCTTTGTGCCGTCCCTAGAGCTTCCTTAGATTATTATTTTAAAGCGGTTTAAGCTAAAATTTATCTTTTTTATAAATTTTTTCTGCCGGATAATTAGATAGCGATCAAACTTATAACATAAATGACTGCAAAAACACTCTTAAAGAAAGAAAAGAAAAAAACATTGCAAGCCCAGCAATTTGTTACAATATTAGCAAACGTAATATATACGTAATTATTTAGAACTTATTGTTTTACCACCTGTGCAGACTGCGGTTTAGAAACTTCTGCATTTGACACGCGCCCCAAAACAAAAACAAAAAAGAGGGGAAAAAACAAAAAAACGACGTGCAAAAAGTGATTTTAAAGAGCTTCCATATAGTACCACGGCCTCCGCAACTCGAGAAATCCGCCTCTGCTGCTGGCGTTCGAGTTCCTGTCTACGACCGCGTACGTCACGGCAGCACCGCTCCCAAGACCGTCGCTGGGTGAAGGATGCACATTCAGGAATGGCACCACGCATGTGCACAGCTTGCAGGCACCCTCGCTGGATGTCCGATCGCGTGTACGGAGGCGGGGGAGCGCGGGTGCCGCCAGCAGCACCATTGTGCGTTGTCCTGTCGAGCCCGCAACTTGACGACGACGGCCGAGCAGGACGCGGCCAATCCGCCCGAAAACACGGCCAAGAAAGACGCTCGGGCCAAGGCTGTCCCCGGTTCGAAAAGGTCTCGCACGAAATGGACAAAACGGTCCTCGCTCTCCGCTGGTTTCACGTACACGTGAAACCAGCGGAGGCGTCAGCGCCACATCGGCGCTTCTTCGAAAAGCCATTGGCGGACATACATGTTTTTCTCTTTGGTTAGTACAATGATGTCTCGTTAATATAAACACCTCCGTTCCCGCAAAAAAAAAAAAAAAAATCGTCCATAAGGTGAGTTGTCCATAATAACAAGACAAAAATGCATATATGTTTCCAGTTTGTCCGCGAAAATAATGTCCATACAGCGGGGTATCCATATTAACGGGGTCCATATTAGCGAGACATGACTGCACCCCAATAGAGCACTTTCGTCTCGATAACAGCCTTTTTATTCGAAGAGAAACACGCGGCTACCGCTTGTTCGCGCTAACAGTGTCGCGCACTGTACATCATCCAAGTTAACTCTAACAAAGAGAATTTTTTTTTATTGAGGTGTGTCATGCCCATTAACTTGCGGTCAGCTTGCTGTGACAATCTGAAGAGAGGGGAAAGCGCCATTTGCCGACATTGCCACAGAAAGCTGACCGCGAGTATAGCAGCTCGCAAAGCCTAAAAACGGGTACACTGGCATAGTAAATGTCTCGCAAAATACCTGCTACCAAATTCTAACAATTTTTAAGTTTCATTTTATATAAATAATTCCAGTGTCCGGTCCATGTGCTAAGCGAGGGAAGAGTACGATATACCCTAATTCAAACAAGTAGATAGATCAAATACAATGTAGATATAATAGCGATATTGTTTACATATATCGCATCGCACTCTATTGCGGACAATACAAATTGTAAGTTTTATGTTTTGGTAAACCAGTGCACACCACAACTAAGTGTACCGTCGACATGTAAAGAATGAGAATTACGCACCGAAAAAAACAATAAATATATTTTCGATAAAAAGAAATATAGCCTCCCTGCTTAAGGACATTCTCTGCACCAAATGCGTGTTCTACAGAAACAAAACGTATGTGCCAACAGAATACAAACATACACATTCCACCGTATACGAATTACCTCCAATCGAGACAATGGTTCGCAAAATATATCTTATCAAATTTCATAGTTACCAGACACCAACCCAGAACTATAGATAATAATTAATTTCCGCTAACACGATACACACATTTAAAGCTGTTTAGAAAAAAATTATCTTAGCTTTAACGTAAAGTACTGAAATTACTCTGGCATGTGAACATTATTGTACGGGTTATGTTATGCTACACTGTGTTCACGGAGGCTTATTAATACGTGTATAGTCACTGCAGCCTAAATGGAGATCCGCGACATTGGGGTCGTTTATTCGCCTCGAAATTGGTTTGACCGATGAGCATGAGGTTTCTTTGCAGGTGCGAACCCTCGTAAAGTCTGCGGAAGTGGTACAGGTCGTCTCAGTTGCAAGGGCCCATGTCAGCAGCTTGGACTTCCTTCCAACGTATTTTGCTGCGCTCCTGCGCGGCAAACAATGGGGCGCTGGTGCGGGGACGCAGCCCAGACGCAGCAGCAGCAGCTTACAACGAGCGTATTTCTCGGCTTCTACAGCGGTAGCTGTTGCTGCCTTTTCCGGGCAAAAAAATGCTCAGACACGAAAGCCAAACTCCACTCTTCAGCAGAGACAGTGCTCTCCCTCTCCCCGTCGTTTTTCACACCAACCTTACACACAGCAAGGCTCTCTCGCCTCCGCTGTTCAGAAAAACTCACGTGATCACGGGGAGTGCGCTCTTTGCCTCTTCATCGTTCCGGCTACATCCAGTAGCCTCCCGCGACGCCCCCTTCGTCGCTCGCCGTTTGCCAAATTACCCACGTGCCATTTCGCAAATACTTTTCCAAGTATTTCACCTCAAGCTTTCTGAGGAGCATTTTGAAGAAATAAGCTCGAACAAATTATTACAAAAAAACGCTTCCCTCTTTTTTTTTTTTTTTCCTTGTGGAAATGAAACATTGTGCATGTTTTTTGCGCCCATGACTTCGGGTACTGCTGTACACAACTCGCGAGATCGGTGGAGCGGGGTGGAAGGAAGGAGTGTTACGGCAAACCAGCAGACGACAAAGAAGAAAAGGAAGCGCGCGCGTTCGACGTGCGACCAAGGTATTCCCCGCGCGATCGCTGCGCGGGGAGGGGAGGCCCTCGGACGACCCTCGACGAGCGACTCTGATCGTTGCGGCACTCGCCCACTCGGCGGCGCAGATCACCGCCGGTGGCATCGGCAGCGCCCGGGGCTGCCACCCCCGCGCACCTCGCCTCCCCACCAGCCGCACGGGGCCCATTCGCACGGAGATAGCAGCAGCTCCGCAGAGCGCGCACAACGCGAGCAAGACCGAAAATCGAAGGAGGAGAAAGAAAAAGCAGAGCGCGTCTTTCTTATCTGCGCACTTTATACAGACCGATTCGAACGGGGGAAAAGGAGCCGCCATATTTCAGAGCCGGCCAGCGGAGCGCGAAAGGATCGACTGGGACGTTTTCGGGGCCCCCGCGGGGCTGCGTCGCCGCCGCCCGATCTCGGGCATCGATAGCCGCGCCCAACGACGCGTGCGGCTCCAGCCGTGCCGTACTGGGCGCAACGCACTGCGCCCCCCCCCCCCCCCGCATCTCCCGCCGACTCCTGCGGCCAAATCGTCATCGCGCCCGATGAACCGCATTCCTATGGGAACGACTGCCGAGCTTTTTTTCTTTTTTGGACCCGCTCTCGCAGCCCCGGGCTCGGGCCTCCAGGTAAAGTCGTCTCCGCGCGGACGTCTCGATTTCGTCAGCCGCATCACCAAAATACGAGAACGAGAGTACTACGCAGCCACAGCCCTGCGACCGGTACCACGGTAAAAAATCGCGATATTCTCGCGGCTGAAACGTGCACCTGTCCAGGAAAGTCGAAAAGCGTGTCCTCGAAGTCGACGATACTGTTTTCATCTGACAGCGATTCGCGACTCCGAGCACGTGGTTTCAGGCCTCACTCGACAGCCATGTTTCTTTGGCCACAATGCGCATTAGGTTTTTATTAAACACTCTCAGCAGTATGACAGACAGTTTTCTTCCGTTTCTTTTTCCCCCTCCACTTCTACCCGTCTTTTTGCACTTAAAGATGTAGATAAACTCGAATAACTTAACACTATGAGCGTTCGATGCCCGCCGCGGGCATGAGATTTTGGACAGGCGCATGCGATCTTCACGGAGCCATATGCTCATCGCACTGTTTGTAACGATGTATATTTCTTCGTGCAATAAAGATATATTATTACTATATTATACAATGAGAAGCTTGGCATGGCGCCAGTCCGCGCTCGCTTGCACCAGTGGAAGAAATGTCCTCACTAATCTCTGTCGCAAGGAAAATTGGCCAGGCGGTCCTGTCATCGGAAAACTGGTACGTTTGGCACTTGCCCTGTTTTATACAGCGGCCGCCTGCTCTGACGCGGTAGACCTTCCAATGTATTTCGGCACTTTGCTTGCCATATATTTACTTTTAACTTGCCGTTCGCGTCAAGCAGGAGCACCCCGCAAAGTTGCGGGGAAAACGGGCGCAATAACCTGGCTTTAAAATGCGCTTTCACTACAAGAGCATACTCGTGCAAACAGCTCCTCTTGCAGAGCTAACGAAGCTCGGGGGCATGCATATATCTGGGATAAAACTGAACGCAACCTGTAATGCCTGTATGACCTTTCCGTAAGTTCAAGAGCGAGCTCGTATTTCAGAAAGCTTGCCCCACGGGCTACCCTCACGACGATGCAAGTCTGGCAAAGTCACGATCACTTAGCGCTCACCGCGTGACTGCAAGCGAACCTATAGCGGGAGCGCACACATGCACGTTGCTATTGCCGTTCGCCTTCCACTCCGAAGGCCCGGGTTCGATCGGAAGCGGGTCCTATATTTATATACTTCAAAAGCTAAACGGAAATAGATGGCTACAGGCGGCCTGTCTCGCAACGGGGTCCGGACGCACCTCTGTCGAAACCTATGTCTTTCCCGACTTGCAACCAACCAGAGTCCACACTCCGTACGTGACAAATGCGATATCCAGCGACTCCACGACATGACAGAGATGGTAATACGCGTGTGTGTGTGTTAGAGAAAGAGAGAGACTGCGCGATACGACATATAGTGCGACTCCTCCATATAGTATATGACTCGTACTTGGTGAGAATGACTCCGCGACCAGATAGATGATGCGAGTTCATCGATGTGCCCCGCCGCCACAGATGCGGCCTGGCCGCAGCGACCAGCGGGGGTCGCCGGGAGTCCCATGCGGGGCCCGGGGCCCTTGTTTGCCATTATCTCGGACACGCTGTCGGCGGAGTCTTCTTCGGGCAGCGGCGGCGGGATTAGCTGCATTCCCGCGATGTCCGCCAAACCTGTTCGCGGCCGGCAAACGACCGGCCGGGCCCACCCTGCAGCGACACACGCTCTCGCCAAACCCTCGCAGCGCCGGATTCCGGGCCGGTCGCTCCGAGGCGGCAGTCGGCGCCACCGCGGAACCTCAGTCGAGCGCCCCCTGAACTCCTCCCGCAGGACCAGAGAGGTCCCCGACGAGAGAGGCCGAGCTGGCCTCTGCCACCAGAGGCGGCCCACTACCAAACTGCGACAGCGAAGGACACAGCTCGACAGTGGAGCGCATCCACGACACGACATACTGAACAAAAAATGCCTAAACAAAGCCAAAAAAAAAAAATCTATATCTTTTGTTTTTGTTGAGTTTGGTGAGTGTGTTCGCGCACTTGTTATATATAGAGGCGCTCCTGCTTCACAGGCTTCGATCCTAAAGTAATGCTCAGAAAGGCAGCACGACGCGATCGTTGGTTACATCTTGTATTTCGCAATGTTTTGTGGGGCCAGGTGCGTGAGCACTGCCGTGGACTGTCCAGGCACTGAGCTCGTCCTTGTATGCCGGGCGAATGAGGAAGGGAATTTGAATCTACATTCGCCTAGAGTCACTCTTACTTTCCCCGATTGGCCGGAATGCTCGATGGTGAGGTTTTCTACGCACAGATCACTCGGGTTAAAGAAACCCAAGCACCTCGTACAACAACAATCAATGTTTTTCCGTCACTCCAATAAGCTACGGTATGGAGTACAAGTGTGGTAATGTGCCACATTCAATATTTTAAACCGGAACATAAGTACGCTTTCGAATAGCGACCGATTTTCTCTTTCCTACGTTCCTTTCCGGACAAGAATGTGTTACTCTTCGCTGCTCTTGGGCAATGTCAGTCTGGCTACCCCTGTTTTATCGTCTGATAGCCTGCCATCGATGCAACCCCGAGCCCGTCGCATGCTGGTATTTTTCCTAAGTTTTCAGAATAATAACATCGATTCATTTTTCTACACTGACCACAAGCAGCTTTAAAAAAATGCGCGATGCACTCATTCTTCCCATCCTCCAGCAAAATCAATATTTAAAAGCTACTACAAAAATGGACAAAATAAAAAAAGGAAGAAATGCAATAGCGCTAAACAAACTCGGGGCACATAAAGAGTTATGCGAGGCTGTCATAAAAAGACATCGAAATCAAGACAAATACTGAAAGCTCAATGTCATTGAAAACACACTGCATTGCGGATGATGGTGAAATTCCAAAAAATTTACGATCAGAACAGGAGAAAAAGAAATGAGCGCTAGTTTAGGAGGCGCGTGGAAGTCAATACTAACGAGTTATATAATTTTTTACACTCCCATGTCGTGAAGGAAAATGAGGTCTCTGAAAGAATGTCCTTCATTAGACTTTCCAGCGTAACTTGATGTAGCAGTGATTCATTACCTTTGTTAACTGCTAGGTCACTCGCAAAGTTCTTGCAGAACACAACTAATCTACAATAATGCGACTGTCCCGAGTCAGCTTGGAGCACACACTAAAGCAGTCAAAAGTCAATGTTAGAGCAGCAAGAATGATTTTTGGAGCATATACATTAACTCTGAATCATTCCAGTGCCAGTACTGCGTCCCGTCTCAAAAGGCAATATAATTGCCTCGTGCTTCCCCGCTCCTGCGCCACCACTCCTTAGCATCTGTTGCAGGAAAGACAATTTGATTCGTCAACACTCAACTAAGGTTGCCTCGTTGTGCTGAAAAGCACCAGACACGATATTGTGAGTGCGGAACAGAGGCGTTCATTTCATGTAAAAAAGTCCTATTGCAGCAGTCGCTTTTAAAAGATTTTAAATGATGAAGGCCATGTCATGAACGTTTGTAAATAATTATCTTAGGTATATGCAATGAAAGGTAGGTTAAATGGTGTTCTACTAAAACAAAGCCGCAATAAAATTTATTTATTGAGATCGATTGAATGGTTTCTTTCAGTTCTGAAGGTTGCAATTCAACTATTCGGTTCTTGATTTTGAAATTTAATTATTTCCATCAATGGCATTTTATTATATGTTGATGCAAAATTAGCAAGATAACAATAAATATGCATCGTTAAACGAAATCGAGCTTAAGGCATCACACGGAAATTGTATTTCCTTCCTGACACTGTCTACCCAGCCTGACTGCAGTATATTGTAAATAAATAAATAAATAAATAAACTAGTTAAGGTTATTCGAGTTCATATTCACCCACTGCCAAAGCTCTAAGTTTTAACTCTCGCTTGACTGACATAGAGGTAATAATTTAAAAAAAAATGACATAAAAATCTAATGATATATTTTACGTCAAAATATACAATCGAAATATAAAAATATCTATCTCGCAGCACGTAATTCTAATTTATTAAATCTCAAATTCTAAAAAAAAAGAGGACCAATTGATGTACAAAACGGGCCAAGATATCGATTCACATACCAGCCGCGGTTAAATTAAGGAAATTAAACTAGATGGAAGCGTTGTCACATCAGTATTCATCAAGTTCCTTCTTCTTTTGCAATAGCCGACGTGTGCGTGCCCCCGGTCCGTCATAAGTTTGTTTCAGACAGTTGCGTTTGACTGCGTTGCGGCCGCGAGAAACCAGGACATCCCTGCTGCTTATATCGCGTGCCAAGACGATTCCTTGAATTGGATTCCACCCTTCATACGAAGCACAGATGTGCCGGTGACTCGCTTTCGGTTCTCGACGCAACGCAGTCAAAGGCACTCAAATGCAAATGTGTGTATCGGCCTTCAGGAGGAGTTGCCTTTTCCTAGGCAGCCGGCTGCGCTGCGGGGAAGCGACATACGCAGGACCGCGGTGCTTCGCGGGTACCGTTTCTCCCGTTCGCTGTAGGAAGCGCACTCAACGGAGCTCCCTCACCAACCGACCACCAACGATCGAAAGGGTTGCGGAACTTCCCAGTAGTCGTGTCAGCGTTCAAAACAAGAACCAAATCAAGAAAAAAAATACTTTGTCAAAACTAAGACATACCAGGGTAAGCCCCTTTTGGCCCAGTTCGATGCAAATGAGGCAACAATCGACTTGACAAGTTTCGTAACTCGATTAGAAATACACATAATAATTCATATTGAGCTTCACTCTTATCGACATACTTTTGCTTACGTGATTGAAAACGGAGATGGCAAGCCACGTTAATATCGCGATATAAAGTTATCTCCAATTACGTCTGCAATCGAGGAATACAATAAAAAAAATCGTATATTGTTTTATAATACAAGTGCAACTGATTTGTTTCATCTTTTTTCCAGTAACGTGTTTAAGTAATAGTCCCAGAAGTTGTGTTTATGCCGATCCGTTCCACACGATTTTTTTTCGGAAATATTTTTTATTAGTTACGTTAAGTAGTATTAAGAAAAACCAGCACTAATCAAATGAGTTTCGAAGCGAGTGATTCTATACGCAGAAGGATATTCAGTGATCAAATGGGCATTTGAGGTTTTCTGCCAGTTTTTGCAGCAGGCAAAATATTAGTTTGCAGCAGCCACTGACGCTTTTGGAGCAAAGGCCAACACGTGTTTGCAAGTCACCTAAAAAAAATGATTGCATCGATTGTCAAATGAGTTCATCTTAGATGACGACTGAATCTTCCTCATCAAAGCACAGAGCAGTGCACCACTTTCTCTACCTTTCCCAATAGAGCGCAGCGCGTACGAAAACCTTACATTCACTTCATGTGCACCTCCAACAAGGGCCGAGGTTTGCAGCTAGTTTCTTTTGCCACAAAAGTCACAGGTTGCAGTGATAACTGACGCGAGACCACTGCGCTTTCCCAAGTCCTCTGCAAGTTGAAGGCTGCCCTTTTCCCACTTTTTGCAGGCCGCAACTTGTGTGAGGAACTCTTCAAAAAGAGTAATGTCTATCAAGCGGTATCCAGTAGATTCAGCATCAACAACATCAAAGGAAATATTGTGCACAATGCCCCCTATTTTCACGGAGCTTGCGCTTGCGATCGTCGGCTGACGACGTCGCTGGTCCTCTTTCACATACCGATTTCCGCAAAACTTGCGCTTCTTTTTCCGATTTGAAGAAAAGCGAGGCATCGCTGTCCTCTCAACGTAGTCGGCGAGCGCAGAAAGTAGTCTAAAATCTTCCAAAGCTTCAACAACTTGCGAACACAATGCTCAAAATGGCTGAACAGCGTTGAGAGAAAAAGAAATGTCTTTCCGTGTACCACTAGCAGTGCCATTTGCGGGAACAATCCGAACTACTGAAAAGGAAAAACTAATTTTTCATGATGCCTTGTCAATAGTATATATATAAAAAAAAAAGATTTTCTTCCCAATTGCATGGTTCTTTTTTTATTTTTTTAACGAAAGTTGCAATGCAAACAAAACTTCCTAAAGTCACGATCACTTTTAAGCGCGGGTAGGATATTGATTATGCCATTTTTTTTAAATTACTTGTTGTGCTGCTACGAGCGCGCCGCTTGGAGAACATGTTCTCTATGAACTGTAATATTTTTTTTAATTCTAATATTTAAAAAGAAAAAACTATTTTTGGGTTCTTTTTACCTACCATACAACCTTTTTTTTTCTTTTTTTTAGAAATAAGGCTTAGGATGAGGGTTGCATTTACAATAAGTGTTAAAAAAATGTTTTAAAAATGAAACAAAGCTTAAACACTTCAGTTGAGAGAAAGCCTCTCTCCCCTGTTCCTTTTACACTCGGTAGTTTATTTAGCCTGTAAATATAATTTCCATAAAATGCCAGCAAAAACCAACCCATCCGCCAAAGAACGTCTGTCAATAAAAATACGCCCCCCCCCCCCTCCCTCCAAGTTCTATGAACCCAGCAAACTCAAGAATTAATATCATAAACTAAAAAAAAAAGAAAAACTTATTAATATTATGAAAACCTACAGTTGCGATTTAAAAGTGACAGTGCTCTTTAAAGGCGTTCGAACGAGAGGTGAGTCGGCTGCCCTTGACTGCTGCAGGGGAGCTATACCTTGACTAGCCTATTTCTTAAAATGCAGACCCTTTTTCCCACTTCTCGGCACAGCCTTTTTTAGAATTAGACGTCAACCTAGAGCCAAAACCAAAGAAAATCGACGTGTAACAGGACTTCGCAAAAATAGAGCCTTTTCAAAAGTTCGGACTTTTGAAAAGTTCTTTTTTCCGGAGCCAACCCCGCTAAACTCAGGCGCTCCCCCTAGTCAGCCGCTGCTCCTAGCGCTTCGGTGCAAAGCGGCGAAGCTCGACGCGCGCGCGCTCGGCGCTGATGTGAGGCGGTGAAGGTCGAGACGGGAGCGACGCAAGAACCACGGTACCCTGTGACCGTAGCCACGGCACGGAGGCCTGTGGCAGACACGATAATCGGAGTCATCTCATCGGGAGTACGAGTCCCTGGTTATGTAGTTACAGAAGCCGGCCATCCCACCCTTTCGAAAAATTTTCTTCCGACTTTTAGGTATCTGAGATTGCCGACATCGTCTGGAAATTCGGACGATTACGAGACCAGCTCTATATTTCGTTTAATTTTAAGTCAAATCGCAGTCGACGCTACAAACCGCGAGACCAATCGAACAACGTGGAAATGCGCGACATCGTGGCATTCGTAACCTTTACGTACGCGTTTTTTCATCGGCTAGATCAATTAAGCGCTCGCGTTTTTGGTTTGTGTGTTCGCTGTAGTACTTGTTCGGGGTCTTCGACAGTGCTCTGACCCAAGTTAAAACAAACCTATAAGGTTTGTAGAGACACTGCGAAATAATGCTTGTACTATAATTTTGGGCTACTTGTCCGAAGAGGGATCAACAATAAAACAGTCATTTTTTGGCTTCGCGTAAGCCCATTTCTTTTCTATTTCCTGGCAAAAATGGCGTTTTGGCGCGAAATGGCAATTCTCAGCGAAATCTTTCATTTTGGTGTAAGATATCGCAGACTTGCGTTCGTGGCACAATTTGCGCGGCACTTCCATCACTGGATGTGCCAGGTAACGCAGAAAAGCAACCCGCTCCCAGCGATGGCTGCGAGAAGAGTTGGCGAAATGTTTCGCCTCGCTGTCGGCCACGACAAAAACAATGCAAGAAAAAAGCTTGACAACAATTAATTTTCAGCGAGTACTTTCTGTATTATTTTCTTATTATTATTCACGACGTCGAAGTACTTTGGCGAGAGGCGAAAGTCGGCCGCGAGGAATGAAGCCCCCGACGCGGGCGCTGGAGCGAAGGCCGGGGACAACAGGCGCTCTCTCACGACGCAGCACCGTCAGCGGCGTCAGCAGCCCGCTCCCACACTCCTCCTCCCTCCGACGGAGAGGAGGCTGGTCCCTCAGCTTCCGCCGGCCCTCACCAGGTAGCGGCACCGGACGGGCCACTCCAATGGGCCACGCAGACGTGCGCCACCGACTGCACGTCGTCGACGCCGCCACGTTGCACGCGCGGCAGACCGCACTCACGCCGGTGGCCCTCACGCCGGTCACCGAGCGATCCCCGAAGGCGAACTCGACGTCCAGCGAACTTCTAGAGCGAACCGAGCGCGCGCGCCCCGTCCAGCGAGGGTCGGCAGAGTTCGATAAGTTGGCGCGAGAGCCATGAGGCCGACAAAGGACATCTCCATTGTCGGGGCTTTCCCCGAGTTCCCAAATTTACTCGACCCTAACCACCCTTGCGTCAAATGGTTCTCCAGCTCTGAGCTTCCCATTAAACAGTCCGCAGTGTTCATAGTGTTCACGGGGTCCGAAGGATCTCCTTTATTTCACCGATGCCGAGGCGGGCTCCTCCGCTGCCATGTAAAGCAGATAGAGGGGTTCCTGCAGGTCGAAACGTTTGAAGACCCCTGGCCTAAGAGATCACCGACAAATCCTCAAACATTCTCCGCAAACCGGCCCAAATCCATACATCCCTTTTCTCTGCGGTGTGTGTGTGTGTGTGTGTGTGGTTGGGGCACAGCAGAGCCCCAACCACACACGAGCCATCGGAGCCATTTCAAGACCGTGTGGGTTTCGCCTGACCGTGGAGAGGAAGCTTCGTGAAAAGCCTAGTCACGAGTGACGTTCCCAGAGCTTGATTAGCTGGGATGGGTCCTGAGCTGAGACGGACTTTAGCTGGCCAGTGCCAGCAAGAGGGTCCGACGGAAGCCTCGAGTGTGCGCGACGGCGAGGGACGACTGGGCGCAGCTGCTCTCTGAGGACGCGTCGTCGTTGAGGCCCCTCTCTGGCGAAAGGCCACAGCAGTGCTCGCTTTCGTTTCGCGCGCGGCCTCCAAGTGCTAACACTTGTCGCGTGCGCTCCCTTAAAAAAAAAAGAAAAAAAAAAAAAACGTTATGCACTTTTTTTTTTTTTTTTGAAAAACAAAAGCATTTGATTTCTATTCCATAGAGTGACGAAACAGGGTCTGGAATTCGGGGCAAACGTAACGTCAAAGCGGCCAAGGTATATTTGTCGACACAATGTAGAAAGAAGGCTGCTTCGGAGTTCTTTGCACATCAGCCAAATCAAGCGGCACCTGTCCGATTACCGAAATAATCGAGTGTGAAATCCATCTCACGTGTCCACGTTAGGCGAAAAAAAAAAAAAATGCGAAGATTACTTTTATTTTTTTTCTTCTGAAAATGTTGGTTGAAGTGGCCCATGACCCCAAATGATGCTACCCGACCACTTTGATGGAGAAATCGTTTAGATCGCAACCTTTATTTAATTATAAAGACCGGAGTCGCGAGTCGGGAAAGCTGAGCGCGGTCTACGACCAGCTCCAAACGCCCCGCACCAACTGTCGAGGTGGTTTCACTCGGTTCTTCGAGGAGTTCGGCGGACCCCGTCCCAATACACGCACCCACCTTTGGAAGCCTCCTGGGCGTACGACGCCGTCCCGCGAGCACACAGGCGACGGCGGCGTGCCCTCGACGCCGTCGTCCCGTCTCGCAACGGGGCAGCGGGGCCGACGCCGGCCGACGCGCCATCCGGCGTGCGACTCCCGCGCGGCGGGGCCGCGCTCCGGGCGCCCCGCCGCCCGCACGGGACGCCCATTGGACCTCGAGCCAGAGGGGGCGTGTCCCGCCGCAGCCACGCCCCCCGTCCCCTCTCCCAGGTTCGGCGAGGGGCAACGCGAGTAACGACGCGACGACCTGTGCGCGGCACCGGCTGACCGCACCGACGCCCATTCGCGAAGCCCCGGGGCCCCCCGAAGACACGCCGGCAAAGACCCACTTCGGGACCGACTCCCAATCGCCGCGCTCACATTCGCGCAAATGTCAGCAAATCGTTCGTCAATATCGAAAAAAAAAAATAATCACAACCGTAACACTCAGTTTTCTTTTTAATCCCGACACCACTGGCCTTCGTGCCAGCAGTGGTGTCGGGATCAGGATTGCACCGGGCGCGGAGACTCCGCGAGACACCGCGCGGGATGTGCTCCCGAAAGTGGGGACTGCTCCGTCGCAACTTTCCGTACACACCGAGTTCGCGAGCGCAAAAACACGTTTCGCGGGCCGCGCAAAAATTTCTAAATCGCCGCAAGTAAAAAAAAAAAAGAAAAAAAAAAGAAATGAGGGTAGAAAAGGCGCCGAGGGAGCGCCATCAATCACGATGGTGTCTCGAGCGGCTCAGACATGGTCTCAAGCTTCCTGAGCAGGCATGCCAGGTTTAACCTCGACCCTGTCACCTGCTAACACTCGATGAGGGACAGACACTTCACTGGGCGAGAAGGAACCGCCGACATAAAAGAGGGCGTCCCCATTCCTTCCGAGAACAGTGCCCCACTCCAGAAATACGGAAGCTAGGATGCCAAGTAAACAACCAGGAGTGCACTGCCACAGCGCCAGACATGACGTCCATGGGGCATCCGTTCGACACAGAGGAATAACCGCGGCCATTTTTCCACTCGCCGTTCAATACCGGAATCGTGGCGGGAAAACAAAAGAGAGATAAAGCAGGTTCATCGCACGCGATTTTCGATCCGGCGCCAGCCGAAAGCCCGAGCGGCCGAACGTCGGGTGCGAGGCCTTGCCCCGCTTATCCGACACTCGACAACCGAACACCGGATTATCGAAGGGACGGCGAAACTGGCCTCATCGCTTTGGCTAACCACTGTTCGAGGAAAACTCTCCGACTGACCGACAAACTCCATGTCCGAACGACTCACCGAGACAGGCACGACGACCCCCGGAAGGTATTCTAGGGCGCGATAGGGATTGACCTCCTCGGTGAAAAGCAGTACACGAAAAGTACACCCGGTCCATTGTCCGGAAGCCAATTTCGGATAAAAAAATAAATTATCTTCTTAATAATTTTGCGCGTATAAAACTTCCCATGCACGCCACACTTTCAAACACTCCCGCTTTGTTAGCGCACAAAGAATCGTGTATCGTGCAGAAATGATTCAATATGGCAGGCACTAAATCCGTCTTGTCATAATGAACGACCTTGAAGAAACAAGTCTGTGTTCGCCCTAGCGTCCGCAGCTCGCAAATTTCCAACTTTCAATCCGACTATATTTCGGGAAATACGGTGCTCTACTTTTACGAAACAGAAGAGTATACAACCCTGAGGTAGGTAACACAGAGAAGGGGACGGACAACAAAGACTTCCGTCCCCGTCTCTTCCTCACCGGTTGATACTGCTTGCCAACACGCTCGTTTTGTACTTAACAGAAAAGTACATACCTTTTAGTGTACTTCGTGTCTGAGCGGTACGGTCCGTACGTCAACCTAGTCTGAGAACTAATAAGTGCATGATACTAAAAGTATCTCTTCCAATACTATTCGTAAACAAAAATACAATACACTCTACAAAAACAAAAAAAAATCTTCGGTGCATTTTTTGTGTTAAGGATTCGGCAGACTGCCTCGTTCCTCGTTGTCTCCAGAGGAGAAATGGTGGCCAGGAAAAGTTTCATGCAACGAGCGGATCCAAGACGCCCGAGAAGTCTGTGCACAGCGTCCTTATTCCTAAATCGTACACCCGCAAACAGACGACGTCGACACGAACAATAGACTGATGTCCGACCTCCTTCAAAATAACGAATCAGGCACGTTATCAGGTCGCTCCACTCACAACATAACATAAATAATATATCATATAAAAAATATATATGAATATATATATATATATATATATATATATTCTTTTTTTTTTTTAACAGTGTTAGTTATACGCTCGCTATTATTAACACCCAAACCACTCGAAGAATAGTCGTTCGCTCTTCCAGCTGGAGCATTAATGTTTTTGTATTTAAATTTAAAGGGGCGAAATCCGGCCCACTTTAGCGGGGTTCATACGCCTTCCAGATCGGGCGGCCCTCTTTTGGCGGACCCCACCGACAGGGGGCGCAGCGACACCAACTCTCGCGGATCGCGAGGCTCGCGACAACCGGGCTCTGGCGTTTTTCGTCGAGGCGAGACCAGTGGACGGATTTCCGAGGGCACGGAATGTCGAGTCCGCCGACGACACTCGGCAGTGTCAGTGTAGCTGTCGGCCAGTCCCGCACCTTCTTGGCTTTCACGTAGTCCCGAGTCACGCTCACAGTACATTCCTCAAGTATACAATAGACCCACACCAAAAGTCAGTCACCTTGCGGCACTCCTCAAAGCTCCAATATCGCCGCTCTAATGGCGGTGAGAGGAGATCATGCTCGGCGAAATCAAGCGCCCTCGATTTCGTGAATCCAAGGTGACGTAAAAGGATCGACATGTGTTCCCCTTTCTGCCCTATGCTTTCGAAGGCGTTCGCTTGTTCCGGTGTGGAGAAGCTGCGTAGTATGCCGCCATTAGAGTGTCAGGTTTGGCTCTGCACAGGATGCGTAGACTGGCTTTCGGAAATGGTCTATTGACTAAACGCCTGACACGAGCAGCGCGACCACATCCCATCCCCCCCCCCTCCCAGCGAAATGGCGACTGGCCGAACGCGCTGCGCCCCAACCGCGGCTATCAGCAGCGGGGATGGGACCGTTGTATTCGCACTCTCCCGGAGCCAAATCTATCGCGCGATAAACGCGCGCAGGCTTCGTTCTTTTTTGGGGCACCAAGACACTCGCCCAGAATAACGAGCCCAGTACAACTGACGCTGTAAAAGAGAGAAAACGGTCGACGCGATCCAGTCGCGTCTACGGTGAAGTAATGGGTCATTAATCGGGACGTTAGCCTCGTATACAAATTTACAGCTCGCTGAATATAGCAATCTTAAATTTGGTGAATCTACGTCCCAAGCCAACGGAAGAACGCCCCGGCGCAGAACCGCTGGGGGCGCCTTCGCATGTCCCACACTCAACTCTTTAGGCTGCCTTATCGACTAAATCTTAAAGAGAAAGAAAATTGCACCGAGTTCACAACATCCGACAACATGGTGCACGCTATACCCGCAAAATAGACGAGAGTATTCATTGCGCCTAAATGGCGAGGCTGTGTTACAGGCATATCCGCGATTTCCAGAGCCGTCGGAACAAGAGGGGAATATCAAGTCAACACCACGGACTCTCCAAGAATCCGGAGCGTCTCCTTCCCCGCAAAGCACTCGGGACAGCCAATCGCTGCAGTATACAGAGAGAAGAACGAGGCTGAGCTGATAGCATGTTTAGACGTACGGGAACAGTCTGGGCTGCAGCACTACGCACTCGCTCGATCGCTCACTCGCGCCCCCTCTTGCGCATCTCCCCCCCCCCCAAAACACAAAAAAAAACGACAACGATATTTGTAAAATAAATACATACAAATGATACGTTAAAAAAAGTGCCGTAAAATTGTGTATTGAGTCTTTTTTTTTTTTCGTTGTGTTGTCGCGTCTGTGTTTCTGTCTTTAGGATGGGCCAGCTCCGGAAAGGAACAGCTTTCGATTTCCGTGCCCTCGCACAAACTATAGACCAACTCGATTTTAAGTGGTGGCGCTACTGCCAGCATTGCGCACACGCGCAAACGCACTGGATCTGGTTGGAGCGCAGCTGGTGCAGGCAAGGCTCGTTTGTAAACAGCGCGTTGGTGTTAGGTGGGTGGGAGAGAGGCGAAGAAGCTTCGGGGAGGGAGGACGAAGCTGGAGTGGGAAACAGACCAGTGGTGATATGAACAAGCCATATAGCATAGAAAAGGTGGGAGGAAAACATGCAATTACGGTTCTGCTCGCAGCTCCCACAAATATTGAGTAAATGATGCGGTAGGATAGAACGTGGAGATTAACGAGTACGTCAGAAAAAGCACGCGACAAAGAATGCAGGTTGCAAGGTGGAGGCGGCATACAGAATCTCTCTGTCTTGTGGGAAGGTGGAGCAAGATGTGTGAATGAAAGACTGAGGAAACACGCCCTGTCGACAAGATCAGCCTCTTCGAGTAATCTCGCAGTGCACTGCAATACATGCGAATGTGTACCCTATTTTGACAGCACCGTTATCTTAGCACGTAGCCGGAAGGTTTCTCTTTTTACACACACATATATACACACACACACACACACACACACACACACACACACACACACACACACACACACACACACATATATATATATATATATATATATACAGGCACGTAGCAAGGGGGGCCCATGGGCCCCCCCCTCGAAATCTTCCATTTTGCTGGAACCTCCTCTCCCTCTCCCCCTCCCCCTTATACAGCATTTTGTCATGGGAGGGTCCCCCTGAAACAAAATCCTGGCTACGTGCCTGATTATATATATATATATATATATATATATATATATATATACAGGCACGTAGCAAGAGGGGGACCCATGGGCCCCCCCTCCGAAATCTTCCATTTTGCTGGAACCTCCTCTCCCCTCTCCCCCTTCCCCCTTATACAGCATTTTGTCATGGGAGGGTCCCCCTGAAAGCAAAATCCTGGCTACGTGCCTGATTATATATATATATATATATATATATATATATATATATATATATATATATATATATATATATATATATTGAGTGCGACGAAGGGACAAGTGCCAGTGCTTCCTCGATAGCTTTGATTATCAGTAGTCATACTTACAAACGTTTGAGATTTGAAAATGCAAAATAAGAAGAGTGATAAGCCATTAGGGGGTAAAGATATATAACGATGCGCCTCGTTATCGAGGTACGTGCGTCTTTTCCAAAATTAAACCAGTTGAAAGTAGCGCACCGTGTGTGCGTCGTCCTTTTACAGTACAAGTCTGTTCACCCCTAAGCTGACAGTGCGGCGACCAATCAAACCGTT
Source organism: Ixodes ricinus (assembly GCA_037355805.1). Classification (NCBI taxonomy): domain Eukaryota; kingdom Metazoa; phylum Arthropoda; class Arachnida; order Ixodida; family Ixodidae; genus Ixodes; species Ixodes ricinus. Next base: position 171,646 of record JAZHYW010006269.1, read on the forward strand.
CCTTTTCATTACACCCTCCCCGCTCTCTGCGAGTCGGTATGAGAGTGTTCACGTGGCCAAAAATAGAGAGGTATGACTGGTCCAACGAGTACGTAGCTTCCACCCCACTGTCAGCTACGGTGCGAGAGGGAGGACGTATCTCGTACGAGGGTATCGTCGTTTTTAGCGACTCCATTTCATCTCGACGAAAGGAGAACTGCAAACGACCCGAGAGGGGACCGTGTCTCGACAGCAGCAGCGGGAGATCATGTTTCCCCCTTTCTCCGGCGATTATTAAAAGCCCAGTCCGAGCCAGCGTAAACAAGAATGCCTTGATCGTCCTCGTTGTGCGCCCCGCTTGACTCGGCGCGCGACAAGAATGCCCGGCGACACTCAGCCAGCGCACAAAGTGCCCGGGCTCCTCCAACTGGCGAGCGTGCGGCAGACCAGCGATGTCGTCGAGGAGGACCGGCTCCCCGTCAGCCGCTGCCTGAGCGCAGGTGTTCGCAGCGGCAGCACACGGTCCGCGGAGGAGGCAAACAATAGAAGAAAGCGAGCTGGGCTGCAGACACGACTCGAGACGGGTTCCGCCGCAACACATGTGCTACGGCCAAAGGGGAACTCCGCTCGCAGCTCCCGCGCCCACCGCACTTTCAGCTGTACAAGCCGCCTGGTATCGCTATCCGAACGCGAATCATGGACGGGAGAACCGCGGGCCCTCCGAGCATCGTGGTTTGACCAGGGCTTGGTTGAATGAGCTCCTATTTTCGTTCGTCACCGCTGGTCGATAGACGAGGAAAACAATCCCAATCTTTACCGCCGTCGGTCAGCTGTCTGGAAACCACGGGCTGCTTTTACATGGATGCGACTGACGAAACCACAACGACTGGGTAGAGGACCCGAGGGAAACGGCTCTTATATCATCCGCCCAATAATCATCCGAGAGCTCGTTTAATCTATATATTAGTTGTATATAATATACCACCTCGTATGCTGTTACGTGTTTACTGGACGCATTCGTGTATTTCTTTTCACTAAGGGGCTCGATTGGTTCCCTCTCGATTCGATGACGGTGACCAAAGTCAGGTTTGGGTTCCCTTACGTGACACGACAACGAAGGGCATCAGCGTACCCCAGAGAAGGACAGGGACCTCATTTTAAACATCCGGTGGTCCTTTGGTGCGCAACCGAAGTACCGGCTGCACGGCGCCTTCTCCGCAAGAAGTCTCCGTCAGGTGGCGGGCACTTGGGGCGGCATTTGAACCCGCCAACTGGGGATCCGTCGGCCGGCGCTTGGAGGCACCGAGGAGGCTGCGCGACCGTCGCCTATGCGAACCGCAAGTTCGTTCGCTTCTTGCACATGGGCTGCGATGTTCTCAGAACGCTAAACTCCTAGTAACTAATCGAAAAAAAAAAAAAAAGAGTGGGTGGATTTTTGAGGCATTTAGCGTTGATGTGTACCCACTATGCTTTCAATCAAAGCCAATCGGAGCTCGGCGTCGTTCTGACGTCACCGTCACAGTCCGGAGAACGCAATGTAGGGTGGAACTATTACCGATTTAGTTGGACGTCCTCAAGCGGCGACCTACATACAACGGGGAAGGCGCAGTAATTGGCCGATTTAAGGATCCTACAGAATATTCGAAATATCCTACCGCCACTCAGACTCAGATACCAACCTGTAGTATGTTTTTTTTTCTTCTGAAAAGATAACGTCCGACGCCAGCCATTCGTCAGCATATTAACAAATCAAGTTTTGATTTACCGTTACATTTCCCACCTACTGCGGCACCGAATGGCGGAGTAGGTATTTGAATACACAAACCAAAGACTGTCTTCGTAGATTTCGCGGATGAATACGCGGGCGAAAAGGTCCGCCGCCGTCTTGCCACGTGTTCCGGCCGCCTCAAACGGCGAGCCGAAAGGGCGACACTCCCGGCCGGCCCAGATTGCTGCAGAGGCTTTAACAGACACAAAGCAGCCGCACAATACTGCGCGCAAGGTCGGTACCTAGATGCATGGAGCTTAGCTTGGAGAGAAAGCACCAGCGTCGTGCAATGTGTCAAGCCGGCAGAACGAACACGCCCAGTCATTCGTTCGCTTTAGCGTTTCGCTCTCCTCGTGTTTCTTCGATAAGCCGCGCTCTACTGCCGCATTTACCCATCTGGCAGCCATGCACGCCAGGGCAACTCATCCTACGCAAGGTCCGGAATGATACCGGTCTAAATTGCGACCAGGGTTCACGGCGTTACAAATATGGCGCTGCCCGTTGAAAACAAAACAAAAACAAGAAAGCATATCTGATTTCGGCAGGCGTCTGTATTTGCGAAGCAGCTGGATGTCCCGCGATTAAATAGAAGTTCAATATGTGCCAGGTCTTCCTTGTGTCCGCCCCTGAACTATATCCGTTCGGCGACGGGAGCCTTAACGCGCGTCTCGACTTGAACCCTGGATAAACTGACGAACCCTCACGCGGACAATCGCACGCAAGAGCGTTTCAAGCCAGTCGACTGTGGCCAGCGGCGTCGTCAAAAAGCATCACCAGCCGAAGAAAAGTTCTTTAGTTCGAATAAGAACGGCAGCTTCGCATAGTCAAATAACTCCGCGGTTTATCAAAAACCACTCGAGTGAGCTATGGCCTCTGATTAACGATGCAAATCCTCCACTCATCCCTAACGATCGTACCATAATATTATGGTACAGGCTGGTGACGAAAACGACGTTTAACAGACTGTCGTATCGTTCCGCGTTTCTAAAACCACCAGACGATTAATAATGAGCGAATGCCCCGAGCATCGTGCTACACATACTGACAATAATAACCGCCCAGGGTGCTTTTCGATGAATCTGCGAGCGGAACATATAGGAGAAATATTTTCAGGGACTAAAATAGGACTCTCCGTCCACGCGGAAGAGAACACCGATGACACACTGACGACAACGACAAAGCGTCTTCGAAAAAAAAACACGAAAACAAAAACGCGTTTTTGCGGGATTTCTTTTTGTACGTATCGAACCGCGGCGTGCGTGGCCGAGTTGCCAGCGCACCTGGTCACCGTGAGCATGCATGACGTGGGGTTCGAAAACCGCCCGCCCGATTTCTCGTTATACCTTTCTTCGCAATTCTTTCGAACGTGCCAGTTGAGTATCGGAACTTATCGCATGTTCCCGTTTAAAATCTTCTCCACAACATCGACCCCCCGACCCGTGGAAGCTTCGGGTCAGTCAACCTCCGACGCCGTCGAAGAATAAGGATGCCGTTAATTTCGTTTTATGTACGCGTTCGCCTCGTCAAATGTGCATTTCAATTCTACGTTCTGCATTTTTTTTCTTTTCTTCTTATTCGTGACAATATGCAGTGAACCTATAGTCCAGCATAGGACCCTTCGCCCCGCTTCGGAAGGCACGTATAGCTAAAGACAGTAGGCGCTTTAGCCCACCGGGGCGAAAAGAACGAGGACAGAACACAGGCGCAGATGTTAAGAAAAAAGAGAAGCAGTTTGGGTGAACGTCGAGCGATCGTACAAATGTTTCAGTAAGCCTACGGCGAAGAGCATATTCGAGGGAGCATATATATTGTGTCGTGATACAATCCAAACGAGCACTGCGATCCGAGTCATTGACGGTGTTCGAGCGTGGAAACGCACAATCGCAAAACAAAATTTAAAAAAAAAAGAAAACGGTAGCGGAGTTTGTATATGCGAGCGAGAGACGACAGACGCGCCTGTAGAAAAACTGCTCGGCTCCTCCACACGGCGGAGGTTCGAGGCCAGACCTCATCTCGGCGGGCAGACAAAGAGGCCACTCGGCGCCTCTCGACTGACCCAGCTGACGGCGGCGTCCAATGAAAGTCGATCGAGCGGTCGCCCGTGAGTACACCGTGCCCGTGAGCGATCGCGATGCCCCCCCCCCCGCAGATGCATCGTCCGGGGAGCTTCTCGACGGGTGACCCCTCGAGCAAACCGCCTCCCCGACAATCCGTCCGCACGCTCACGGGGGCGATCTGCGTCGCCTTCCAGCGCCGGGACTCGCGCCCGCGGTGACTGTGCACGAGTGCCAGGCGAGCGCCGAAGAATATTCCACGGTCACGTCGGGGGCTCTTGGGGAGGCAATCCCGCGGGGTTGCCTCCCGAAGGAGGTTAGCGGAGGGGGAAACACGGTCTACTAAAACTCCCCAATGTCGCGCCACAAAGAGGGAACGGGAGGAGCGCTCGAAACGGCCGAGCGGTCACGGCAAACGCCGTCAACGGTCGTCGTAGGAGGCGACCCCAGACATTCGGACTGAGGAACAGGTCAGGCCACATGGAGCGGCAGTCAGGAAGAAGAAATCGGCGCGACTTTTCAGTTTTGTGCCATAGTAAAGGCCGTGAACAAAGCACGCGCTAACTGCACTACACAAAAAAAAAAAATTTTTGTATGCACGATTAACGTTGACATTCGACTGCGGTTTTTATCACTAAACGACGGAAATCGCTCCAAAAGCACACAAAAATCGCACCGTGTCAAACGGCCTTTGCACGAAACGTTAAGGGACGGTTCATTCCAGAAGAATTAGGTTCAGTGAAATTCTTGCGGTGCAAAATGCGCCGAAACACCGGCAATCGCAATTAGTTCGGCCTACTAATAATTACTAGGTCCTGACCTAGTATTGTAAACTGTTGCCATTTTATACTTAGTGGTGCCTCTGGTATACGTTTAGGTTACAATTCTCGTTAAATTAACAGCGTTGTCCCCCCACGATGGTGCCTCTGGTATACGTTTAGGTTACAATTCTCGTTAAATTAACAGCGTTGTCCCCCACGATGGTGCCTAACACATTGGCGTCCCTAATCCCGCCCCCACACACAGACACACAAACAGCACACATTTTTCGCGATAAAAAAAAACATTCGGCGTTTATCGGCAGCAAGAAAGGACGCTCTCTATTCGTGGCGTGCACATAAAATGAGTGGGAAAGATTATGCCAAGGGCTGCCACGACCAGTCTGAATGAACATTAGCGTATCAATCGGTCAGCTGACCTGTTATTTCGACATCTATTTTAATTACAACAATTCATTAATTAAACCTTCGGCGCTTATTTATCGCTTTTTTTATCAAGTCAATATCGGAAATCGGCAAGAAACTGAGCGAGAAACCATCTAGCTTTCCGTCTCTACCCACGAATCCTTCGAAGCAGAGCTCGGTCTTCTCACGTCCCCTCTCTCCCAGCTTATACGGGTAAAAACACTCCATGTGCCCCACCAAAACATGCTACGCTGTCAGTGGCACATCCGAGGACCAGGAAACATCTTTGTAAGGGTACAAGTTCGCCTCACCCTACGACATAACGAAGAGCAAAGCTACAGAAGGCCAGGTCCAGTTGGCAAGCACGTGCTGATGATGCTTGTCAACGCTCCCAGACGCGCCTCCGAGCAATATGTCACGTGGTTTTCTAACTGGCTCGTGATTAGACCTGACGGCCCGTAGCTCTTGTCTTTACACCCTCGTAGGGCGGCACAAAATATAGGTTCACTTTGGCTATGAAAAAAAAAAAAATGTCCCGTAAAAAAGAGAAATAAAAAAAACAGCGAGGCACAGATAATGATACTGCATAGAGCAATGTGTGCGTCACGGCGATAGACATTTCCCCGTACCTTTAATTAAGCCAATTAAAGACCCCGCGAGCCCTTATCTGGTACCTGCCAGCTGACAACCGGAAGTAATGCGATTGCGAGCTCAAACGAGCGTGTTTTACACGATTCGAACAAGTGTTACGGCCGTCATTACGCGCACCGACAAGCGGCAGGGTACCTGTAGCAATTTTATGTCCGAAGCATTCTTTCGCCCCATTTTTCATGCGCACCGATTGGCGACGTACGCGATCGAAAGCGTCGCTGTGGTCGGCCTTCCACCATTGGCCGAATGCCGACTATGACGTCAGCAAAGGTTTCCCTCATCGAAAGAAATAAGTGGAATGTAAGAACTTCTATTTTCACGGTGTTGGCAGTGTTGCTTTGAGAGCGCAATGATTTCAAGCTTCCACCATGCGCACACGCAGACAATTACGTCAAAACGTTCATCTTTCGAGTTGTTCCCACGAAAATGAATTGCGGAAAATGTGCCCCAAACCGAGACCAGTGCGCGTGGCCCGCCACCAGGCAGGCGGACCTTCCGTCGGGTTCTCGGAGCTCCCGCATGCGTCATGCGGCCTCCCAACGCTCTCGCCGACGGCGGGAAAAGAGCGTCGAGGGACCAGGGTCGCATGGCCGACGGAGTCACCGACGCGTCGACGTGCGTCAGTCGCGTCCCCGCTCGAGGGGCGGTCGGCCGCCGCATCAACCGACGGAGGCCCCCTTCACGCCCAGTGAGCTCCAAAGGGTGCGCCCTCCCTCGCCAGTGGGGCCAGGCTCGCGTTTTCGGACCACGGACAGGGCGACGCGAGACGCACGGGCGCGCGCAACCCGTCGCTTGGCCCTCGCACGACGGTCCAACGAGAGAAATTGTCACCAAAGCGCACCTGCCTTGCCTCTTCGAAGTCGGTCGAGCATATCTTTTTTTTCTCACGCTTTCGTAATAATTTTTTCGCATAAAAAGGCGATAGGTTTCTGCCTACACGTAAGAGATTTCGATTAAAATAATAGAGAGCTATTGGCCCAAACACCTACAGGACGTGCGACAAATCATTAAATACGGACAACAACAAAAAAAATACAAAGAAGGATTTTTTTTTTTTTGGGGGGGGCAATTCATTAACCGTTTGTTTAGTTGGTGCGCTGGAGGTGCGGTAAAACCAGCGTTAAAATGGTTCGCCAAAAATTGCAAAATAGACAACAACAAAAATGAAGCCAGTGCTTCGCCAATCGCGGCACTGCATTTATCACCGGAACGTTCCAAATCAGGAGCTCACACCGAAGCCCAAAACCGTTAAAAAGATGTTTTGTTTTGTTTTTCAGTATTCCCAACAGCATATTTATCTTAATCTGACAACAACCGAAACCGGAAACAACCGATAAGCGACATATTATTGCGGTTGGGAACTAATAACTTACGAACAAATGGAATTCGATGGCGCGATTTTCGAACGCAACATTAATATTTTAGAGTTACGTGTCGCGGGTAAATTATAGTGCTCGACAGCGCACACAACCATATGCTATACGCTTCTGGTAAAAGTGCACCCAAACCGGTGATTAATCGAAATACGACATTACTGGGCAATTTAGTTTGGGATGAAAAACAAAAACCTCAAATTTGTTCGTCAATTAATCTTATTTTAATTGCGTTTTGGGGGCGAGTTTTACGAGTGGGACTTATAGTGTACTGTAGTACACCTAAAAACGGAGAGAAGCGTGTGTCTAACATTACTTCCACGAACTAGCAAATATAAAACGGGCTCTGCCCGATTGACTGACGTTTATTTTTAGGTCATTTGTGGTTTCATGCATACGCTCCACATACTACGAAGTTGGTATTGATTCCGGTCGTGACACTAGTATTTTTTCTACGCATATCCGTTAATGAAATTCCCGGGCAACGAAACGAATGAAAGTTGGATCTCCGTCGGCGGCTGGTTTCGAGCGGGGTGGCGTCCGAAATATCGCCCATTCGATATCGATTGAACCTCAGCAGAGTAACCGGCGCTATCTGTCGCGCCAAATGTAGGGAGGGTGAAGACCCCAAGATCAACCAGGAGACGGAGATGCCAACGACGCCCTCGCCCACCGGAGAACAAAAAGAGGCGTTCGTTCTCGCGCGCAGCTCGCTCCGCGGACAGTACGACTGAGCTTAGAAGAGCCCCGAATCAAAAATCATGAGCCTAATTACCCCGCGACGTTTCTTAGCTTGTCAGACAGTGTAGTGTGGAAAGAAACCGAGATTATGGCGCATTTAAACATATTTATCTCATTTTTTACTTATTTTTTTAATCCTCGAGTAGCGCGATCTGATTGGGTGTTGAGCGATAGGATGATGTTTGAGACTTGCTGCTTCCTGAGGCTGCCAATGACTCTATGGAGCCTGAAAGCGCAGTCACGCGGAGGTGCGGATCGAGTATTTTTCACGTAACTATGCCGTAGAATTCGATTCGATTAGTGACTGTACTCCGTTTACGCCTCTCAACCACCTCCAAGCGGGTGTGGGCTCAGTGTGGCGGGAACTAAATAATAATAAATATTATTAATAATAATAAAAATGATAAACTGTTTTTGTTTTTTGTGCAGGCGATCGAAGTGATTCGATCGACATTTTACTCGCCGCATTCGCTCCAGTGGTACGAGGTAACATTGAACCCATCAGAAGTAAACCGCGAAAATCGATGAAAGGAACTTTTTCTTTTCTTTAATCGAGCCAATTTCACTTCGAAGAAGCGAAGGACGCGAACAATCACCGGAAAATCACACTTAACAAAACGGGATAAAAGACCGAAATCAAAATGCTCGTCCCTTCCCACTTTTCATTTTAAATTGTTGCTAAATAAAAAATAAAAAAATCGGTGGGTCCGCGTATTTTCACTTTTCGTTAACATTCATAAACGCCCATTTGTGCAGGTTACGGCTTAGATGTTCTAGCGAAACACAGGCATCTTTACGAAAAACTGGCGTCAAACACTACGAGACCTGCGCTCTATTTCAAATGGGAGTGTCTGCTTTACTGCTTCAGGCGGTGCGCGCGCTTAGACGAAACCCATTTATCTTTGACGACAACCGGAAGAAAAACAAAACAGTTTCAACATTTCTTTCTCGAACGAAATTACTTTCTTAAAAGTGCCTTTTTTCAACAGCCGTTTTTCGGTGTTCAGAGTAAACCGGTTTGAGGACAAACGCGAGATCAGCGAAGGAAATTGGGAGAAAAAGGAGGAGAGACGAGAAGCAGGAACGAAACCGATTTCATAGTTTTACCACGATCGAACCGCTATTTTTTATCGGCCGTCCCCGTAATGAAGCCCCAAATGCGCAACCCTATGACAGAGAAAATGACCCTTCCAGCAGCTTTCCGTTTCATGTCTCTAAATACTGGGATGCGCGAGATGCAAAGAGGTGAGCGACGTTTGGCAACTTCCGGTTCCTTAGGAAATTTAGTTTAGGTGTTGACAGACGACGATGATTTGCAAGCCTGTCTAAGCATGGTTTTGAAAACTACAGTCTGGAGGTTTCAGAATTATGCTTGCACAGGCTTGCAGCTCATTGTCGTCGTTTATCAACAGTGAAACAAAATTTCCTAAGGAACCGGAAGTTGCCAAACGCCGCTCACCTGTTACGACCCATTACAAAACATCACGTGACGCCGGTTTTTTTTTTTCGCTTTCCAGGAGGTTTGCAGCAGAGCTAGTGCAGCACAACCGCTAGCCTGGGGTCTTTAACGTGCACCACGCAGTATAGTGATACGCGACCGCACGCCGGTACGATGCTCATCCAGGTCGAAACGGGCAGGGCTGGGGATTGAACCCAGGATCCCTGGGTTGTGCAGCGCGAGCTTCCGCTTCATGTGCTCCGAGCTGGTGAACGCTAGACCACTCGGCCCCCAATCCCCCCGTAAAATCAGGTAAAACATCAATGTAGTGTATGACGATTCCCTCGCGCATTGCATAGACCTTTCGCTTCGAGTGCCACGGGCAGATAGCGCTCCAGACAGTCACTACGTACGGGATTGTGGAAGAACATCCGAGAATTCTTGTCACTGCAACCAAACACAAGGTTCTGGGCGCGAGCTCGTGACGGCCTGTCCTAACTACTAGCTCGATGAGCATCCACAGAGTTGTCACCCCTCAGCTTAAGCCCGGCAGCCTCCCGTCAATGGAGTGATAACGTTTTGCTACGTGCTGCAACACTGCAGACGTGCCTCTATGACTAACCTCTATACTATATCGTGTTCCGCACTTGGGTGGAAGAGCCCAAGTGTAAACTTTAGTGCGCAGCCGCGGGCTTGTTTATGCCACCTGGCGCTAACCGGGCAACGTGCTCGTTGCGTCGCAATGTTTCCTTCGCCCGGTTCCCCCTAACAGGTCTCCGGAAAACCACTTAGGTCAGTGGTCGGCGCTGCGCCGACACTTGGTCAAGGGACGCTGACGCCAGTGATGACAGCTCATGGCGCACGAGTCGTGACAGCAACATTCGAGTCAATCCCCGCCAAGTAAACGCCAACCACACTCTAACAAAAAAACAAAAATTACTGAAAAGCTAGAAATTGCAGCAGTTACTACCTTTTCTGACCGCTACTATCTTTTTATTAGCTATTTACTAAACCAAACGCGCGGACAAGATGGCGGCGTCTACTGCATCGCCGAAGGCCAGCGTTAGCGACGCACTTACTATTTCGGAACGCAGGGGAGGTACCCACACACAATTGTAGCATCAGATATTGCAGGAGGGACATGTTCTCGTGTTGGTGTGCATAGTTAACGTTCGTGTGCTCGACTGGGCGAGTGTGTGCGTGGACATGGACTGCTCCGAGGAAGCCTAGGCTGGTGACGAGCGCCCGCTCGTCACCGGATCCGCTGCGCGACGGCGATTGTTCGGCCGGTTCAGTGGCATAGGGGTTCGCCGTCCAAGATTCGCTGCTTCGCTCCTACTTGACACTGAGAACGTCTTCTTCACGGTCTGTGATATGTGCTCGGAGGTTAGAGACGACGCGGTTGCCACGGAGACGCGCATGCGCAAAGTGGGGCAGTCTGCGAGGAAACGAGAACGCGGCTGCTGGGAAGTTAAGGGGACGCTGTTTTATAGACTGTCGCAAATAATTACTCTGTGTGCCGCTACTTCGTAGTGAGAGATGCATTCCTTGGAATGTTTCACAACGATATCGGAGAACAATATTGGTGCGAACGCAGCACCATATTTGCAACATCGTTTACGGTCGAGGTGGTCACTGACACACCGACTTCTTTCAAATGATCAGTATAAAAGACGCATCGGTAGCGACTGGGTTAGCGTGTCGTCGCGCGTATGGGTCTTCTGTGAACAAATTACTTGTCTGCGTTGAATGTATATATACGTGTGAAAATGCGAAATAAATGCGGCGCAACTGTGAGCGTAAGCAGCGTGGAAAAATGAAAATCTATCCCAGCGGCAATAATTTTTTGCAAATTTTGGATTGGACGTTGATTAGCGCCCCTGGGTCCTGTGAGAGTTCGTGCCAGTTATTAGCTAAAGGTAGATACTACGTCGGTTAGTGATCGTTACTACCTACGGTAACTAGGTGCCTAGAACATATGTAAAAAGCAATTATTAGCTTTTTTTTTTTTAAGAGTGCACGTCGGCATTGGGTTTAACACTACGGGCCACTAAGGTGGGAAACTAACGCGTTTCGCCCTCTTCCAGAACACCTATTCAAACAAGCCCCCTTGAAAAGAGGTTAACGCGTCGCATACCACTGCTCGTTTGCCAAGCTGTTTACAACCGACTCACATCCCCTTTTGTTTATGTGAAAAGTGCACACACGTTGTTTACTGCACAAGGCCAGTTTGGTATATCTTCTCTAAATGTCTTCTTAGTTGTAGTATTTTATACAGTCATCGGCACCCTTTCCTGCACAAAACACCCAAGCAATGTAATCCAAGGAGTGTATTTGCGTACTCAACTCGATGGCTCCGTAGCAAAGTTGCAGATTTTGCAAATATGAGGTCGACTGAACGTCCATTTGTTTCGCTCGAAATTCGGTCAGCTTAAGGTTTGCAGCAACCTTTTCTCAGAGGGAACTAAACTTACTAAACAGTAGGGCCGGTAAACAACGCAACACATCACCCCCGACTTTTCGCAATCATTTCGGGTTCCGCAACCACGGTAAACCGAGACTCCGCAGGAAACATGATAATCTAAACACCGATACGAGAAGAAATAAAATATTCCGTTATTTTAGTTCTCCTTCTTCGCTTTCCCCCGTGCACCAGAACGCAGCGTAGTTCGAGCAGTAAAATGGGCGCTGACACGTCACTTTTGGAAACGTATATTTTTACAGAAACGCGACCTACGAGGGCCCAACCATTGAGGATAAAAATGTTGCGGCTCGAAATCCCGGTGCACTCCGCAAAGAGAATCGGTTACCAATGAACACCCTTATCTTCTTTTTCCCCTGTCATGCGTGATGACGACATAAACTTCGAGATGGCGAAAAGATAATAAGCTGCCTGCGAGGCATGGCTTCGCAAAAGACCACGATGAAGTTCACAACATCCAACAGTAGAGAGTCTTTGTAGATCGTTCCGATTCATCCGATAACGGTACGATGTTTGCGCAAAGGAGGAATATCGGGTATCGTTACCGGAAGTATCTACTAAAACTCCTCTTTATGACCACCGGAACAAACATACTTCGATCTCGCGGAAACTTAAACTGTAGCCGCAGAGAACGCAATAGCGTTTTTAATTTCGGAACCTTGGACGTCCCTCTAGTTGTTTGGTGTCGGCCTGACTTCGTTTATTGTGTGTGTGTGGTGTGTGCGTGCGGGTGGGGGGGGGGGGGGGATTGGCAAAGGCACGGCTTTTTAGCGAAAAATAAACGAAGTACGTGATGACAATAAACAGATAGAAAAAGAAAAGGTGTTAGGGGAATTGTAAGATTTCCCACGTCGTCTATTGCTCGATGAGTTACATCTTTAACAACTCTGTCCCTGTTGCATCCATACACAGGTATGAGTAAAAAAAATGAAGCAAACATAAATAAAACACGACAGTGCAGTGCCTGTGTTGCGGATTAAAAAAGGCGCATTGGCCTTCCACTAACACCGACCATCAATCAATGCTAGGTCGAGCTCCACAAATGAACTGGATCAACAATACTGATCAGTCAAGTGGCTGTAACGCGCTCCCTGAATGACACGGGGCTATCGCATTCCATAGCGTTCTGCTCGGTAAAGAAATAGAGGCCAACGATGGGCCGCCTGGCGGCGTACTGCTGCTGTTGGAGAATTAGCCGATCTGGGAGGTTCTGCATGTGAACTTTTTGGCCATCCGCAAATCATCAGCTGTCACGAAATCCGAGCAATATTTTTTCTCAATCTAGCTGAGTCAGCGGCGTTTACACTCTAAAAAAGCCCGTGCGTCTGCCTTCCCGCACAACACTCGGAGAGCCAATCAGCGCAACTTACGGAGGCAGCTCAGCGAATGACGGTGCCGCAGTCTGAGTCGTGACATTAAACAATGCAAGAGTGACGTTTTGCATTGCTTAATGTCACAACTCAGACGGCGTTTTTTGGTCTAAACCTATGTTTCGGCATCGTCATTCGCTGAGCTGCCTCCGTAAGTTGCGGTGATTGGCTCTCTGAGTGTTGTGCGGAAAGGCAGACGCACGGGCTTTTTTTAGAGTGAGGTACTTACATGTGATCCATGCCTAAACTATTATAGACTATTAAGAAAAACATTATTTTTACAAACAAATATTTAGGAGCACTTTTAGAAGCGTATGTACGGTACGCAGCTAGATACGCATTTCAAAACCCGTTGTGATACAGGTACCCCCTAAAATAAGCCGTCTCTTCGCAAGCCCCACACATGCATTATGGAATCAAAACCATTTGACAAATTCAGGAGCAGACGCAGTAAGCAGACGTGTCTGACCGTGTCGGCTGTCGTGTTAGTTTAGGAAGATCCATCTTCATCAAACATCAACCTATCCTTCTCGAGATGACATTCAAGCGTACCCAGAATCGTCATCAACTCGGGCCCGATGAAAGGGAGCAATTGTTTGTCCGCGATGTACACATGGACAGTTCGAAGCGCCCTTGCTGGCTCGTCTAATCATGAAGAACAGCGGACCTAAAACCCAAGCCATCAGGAAATGTTCGGGCCTATCGAACATCCCCGCTCGGTCGCTGCAGTCAACGCCAGGACACGGGGCCGGCCAAACTCAATAGCTGACGACAGCGTCAGGAGCATGGCCTTTCCAATAAAATTAAGAAAAGGCCGACGAACACCACGTTTTTACTACGCCGTCATTGGGTTCTCTGAGCTGCCCAGTATCGTTGCCGCAATACGTAAGCGGTGACGCGTGCAAGCTGGTTCGGAAACGGCATAGCTCGAAACTCTGAGATGAGGGAAATTAAAAAAGTGGATAGAAAAGAGGAAGCAATGTTCTCCCTGTCCTTCCACGACGTCATCAATTTACAATGGCGAGGCAGAACGATCAGCACCTGACGGTCGAACTATGAGGCTGTCAAACGAAACCAGGAACACGTGTCACCGGAGTCTGAACATGCGGGCAAGGGCACCGAGAAAAGCGCCCGAATCCGGGATAAGTTAACGAGAGATTTAGGTGCATGAAAAAGGACACGTCCGCACCGTACGGAAACGAAAGAGTGCAGTCACCCAGCGAGTGTGACGAGCGGCTTAGAACGTTCCGTATTCCACGATCAATCGGCGACCAACGAAGGTGGCTGCCCACTCAACTGCACAAGCATATTCCTAACAGCCTGCGCTCGCTGTCACTCGCTAAAACATCTGCCAAACCAATTTAAAAAGAAAGAAAAGAAACTTGTTATAAGCAACTTTGTAAAACATAGGTAGACGCACTCGCAACAGCCAGCCGCTTGTACATTAGGTCCATTCCGAACACACGAAATATTGAATCGAAGTAAACAAAATTGGCAGAGCAACGACAAATTCAGCTGAGCGACACACACGTGAACAAGCTCGTGACGTAACACTTCCGGGTCTACGGGAGACGTAAGGGCCACAAACCCCCTAAAACTCGTAGAGGAGAGCGAAACAGTACCGGTACAAATCGCTGCCTTCGCAATTACTAGGTCACGTCAAGAGTGCTTCAAAGTTGCAAGACGTGGTCGAAGGGGTGAAGGGCTGAGATGGAACACTACAGCATCAATCTCCATTCGGCACGGCTCGGTTAGCCTCGTCGGCGTCAGTACACCACCGCAGTGTTTATGAACAAGCGCGTTAGCCCTCAGGGGCTGTGGTGAGCGTACACCCACCATAATCGAGGCAATACACGGGTCAATTTTTTCGCACTTAATGTTTCCGAGCCTAGAGCGTCACGAAATGTAACGACAATATAACGCGAGCAGTTGTTTTTACCAGACTATCACTCTAGCGAGAACAGAACCACTGACCTCTCGCAGTCCCTAGCCCCGCGGCAGCCGAGCTGCTTTTATTTCCATGGTTAGAGTTGCTAGACTCGTGCTGCCGCAAAAACGTTGTCCCCTAAGGGTGAGCAGCTCAAAACACGCTGCATATCCTGTATCCCGACCTTATCAGCGGTATTAAGATGTATTTCTTTCTGGCACCTTCTCGATTACCGCGAATATTAGGCCCTGTATTGCCTTTGGAAGAACTGGTTGATAAGAACCGAATTCTCGGCGCTCTCGAGACCTCGTCAAAAGCCCCCGTTTATAGACCATATCCGAAACTGTTCGAACGTCTGGCAACACTCTGTACGCCGCCATCTTTGTTGCGTCGAGATTCCTCTGCCGTTTGTCAATTTCGTAGCATTGCCGGTAACAATCGAGGTCTACTGCTCACAGTCATCGATTCTCACCCGCACCTGCGAGCTAAGGGTTAGTATTGTTTTACGCTCTCGCGCATGTATACGTGCTCGTCGCCCCGACGGTCGCTGGTTTCTCGTCGCAACCAACACCGCGGACGTACACTTCAGCTCGAAATTTGGCTTTACGGCAACACGGGTGCTTTGTGTTCAAAAGTGCTTTATATTCGCGAGTGCTTGTGCGAGCGAAAGATTCTTCATGACTACGCTTTCGCGCACTGGCCTTTGCCAGCGTCGAAGCCAACTGGTAAGACCATAACCTCAAGATCCCGAAGCGCGCGCGCGCGCTTCGGGATCTTGGAGGTTACGGTGAGACCATAGGGTGAGACGGAGCATGTTCTACGGCGCTCCATTCGATGGCGCTGTGCATTTCGCATATTTTTTCAAACATCATCATTAGCATCATGGTATATTGCACTTTCCGCCGCGTTCCCAAGCACGTAAGTGAACGAAGCGCGCAAGACGGCTCGAGCCGTCACAGTGCTGCTTCTGGCAAGTCGGTGAGATGCATCGATTGTTGCTTCGGCCCCAACCGTGGCGGGAAGGCGCTCGGGCGCCCGCCCACATTAAAAACTACCGGGAACATCGGTCTCACACGGTACTCGATTTTCGGTTCTCCAATTTCTCTAGAGCGAGCGCTATAAAACGTATCCAATCTTTTTAATACCGGCAGTAACTCGCACGTGGTCTTTTCGCTCGAAAACGAACAACCCAATGGCAGGCCGCACCGGCGACGTGGAATGCATCACATGCGACATGCGAGAATCCGGTTAGAAGTCGCGGTGGAAGAAACAGCTTGGGTGCGTCAGAAACGGCCGACATCACGGCGACAAAAGAGACATTCCGATGCCCGTCGGATAATACCAGCAGTGTTACACGAAGCTTGCACGACTGCGCGTACTGCGTTCGGGCGGAACAGAGAAACGCAGACTGTGGCGAGCCTCGAATTATCGGCCAGCAGCCATTCACCGAACACCGCGCAAGACCCGCGCTTCCAATGCTCTCGGCGAAACGCTGGAAAATAAATGTCACAGCTCGGACCATGGACTGCTTCGATGGAGGGGATCCATGGCATTTCCAAACGTAGATTATGGCTCATACTGAACGTGTCTGCCATATTAAAAAGATAAAAGAGCTCCGCATGTCGACCAGCGGTCGCCTCTGAGTCTGCCTTCAGCTGGTGGTTCGGCTTGCATTGCTTTATTCGTAAAGCAATGCAAATTGAACGCCGCGCAGATTCTCAGGCACACCGCGACTTTCACGCACACTGCGAAGTGCACTCGATAGAGACCGCCGCTCGCTTAGCATATCTCTAAGATCTGTATCAAAAATGCGAGCGAGAGGAAAATATGCGACGTCGAGGATAACGTTGGAAAGCTCAGTCGTCAGTGAGCTTTTGTAGGACTTGAACCGCGGACGGCAAAACCTGCTCGGACGATTCAATTTTTTTTTCTCCCAATCAGCAAGGTGAATGCAGAGATGTAAACGCGATTCAACGAAAGTCGCCGGTGCAGTCTATCCATCGGGAATGCGCGCGAACGTTATTATCACAGGCCCAGAATCTGGCGTTTTTCGAAGCACCGGTGTGGATTTTATAGCGCTCGTTCGTTCGTAGTCCGAATGTTTTTTTGAGAGTTGAGCGACATTATCGCTGTATTCCTGTCCCGCGAACACGCCTCCCGGATGGTCGTAATCGGCGGAACAATTACAGCTCGAACCCACGTACGTGGTCCACAAAAGCGTCACGCAACAGAGGTAAAGCGAGGAAGGAATAATCCCAACACGTACGACGCACGAACGCTACCTCCTACACAGACTGCTCATGTTGTGCCGCGCTACCCTCCGTCAACGACGACGCAGTGTAGGCCCACAAAGCAGCTGTTTCTCCGAACCATCATCGCGGCAGGTACAGGGGAATCCAATGTCGTACTTTTTGGTGCCGCTACATTCTCAACGCTCGTTCGACGCACTATCTTATCATTTCGTTCCGTCAGAGGTGTAGCGCACCCAGGTCATCGCCCGCCTTTCGACGATTGTTATTACGGTAAACCTGGCAATCGACCAAACTGGCCGTCTTCAGGTGGCCCAGGCAGACGTTCCTGGCGCGCTGCAAAAGCGCCTATCCACGACACTCGAGCACCGTACGTGCAGGCCACGGAACAGCTCAAGATCATGTCCCAGCTCATTTGTAATGAGTTTTCGGTTCGGTAAGTGTGCCAGTCATTGGGGATTCTTCGGGATAACCTGACGGCGTTCAGTTGCTCCGACGCAAAGAGGAGTGCGAAGAGGAAAACGCGAGTACGTTTCGCGGTCGAAGCTACTCAAACGCATCGGCTTTACGGTGGCACTACCATTGGCAAGTGCGCAGACGGTCCGCTTGACGCGGTTCCTGCGCATGCGCAGTGGCCACACGTCGCGAGGGCTCGTTTGGAAACAACGCGATACCCGAGCGGAAATTCTATAGGTGGGTTAGGTGCAGAAAAATGAGGGAAACACCCGAGACGTACACCGACCTCGATATCGAAGACACCGCGAATCAAAATCACGCATCGGGCCGGACGAGAAAGCACCCGGAACACCCCTCGAGTGTGCCAGCGATCGAGCGAGCCTGAGAACGTCCAGCGACGACAAGGTGAAACTGCGTACACTGTCATCGATCTCGACATTCGCCACCGGAAAGGAGGCTTGGGACAAAGTTGCCTTCACTCGGCATCCATGAGTGCTTGCCGTGAACAGCTCAAGTTCCCCAGCAGGGACTGTGGTCACCGATAGCTGCCTCGGGTGTGGGCACCCCATTATCGCTCAGCTAGCAATCGGATTGCGGGTCGATAGGAACGGGCCACGGCCAAGAACATACGAAGTCACCTTCCTCAAGCTAGAGCTTCATGATCACCCGTTCCAACTCAAAGGCTCCGTCAATTTCGATCGACCAAGTACCGCAGGATTTGCGCCGAGCGAACTCCATCGTATGAGCTGGGCTGTGCCTCGTTGGCGATCCCAATGAACGCGAAGGCGCGCGCGGGCGGCGCGCGACGGGACGAGGGCGTACTTTGGACGCCCCTCGGCCGCTTGGGGGCGCCGCCGAGTACATCGAGGTCGGTCCCGAGCAGCGTGCAAACACGTGTCGGCAGCCTCGGAACACGCGGGGTAAGCACTTTCGGACGGAACGGCCCTCTCGAGCACACACCGCCGCAAGAATCGGCTCAAAGTCTGCGCCTCCGCCGCTTGCCGCCTCTGCATCCGCGCGGTGTTATGGCAGGTACGAGAGCTTGCTTTCGGGAGACGCGAGCGACGGTGAAAACAAAGCGCGGCATCACAGGCTCCGCTGTGAAAGACTGCACGCAAGTTTCGTGAGAATTCGGCGCGCCCGCCGCTCCAATGAGTTTCGAGGACGTTTGATGATCATTATGCTCAAGACCTAACCCTAGAACGATCCTTTCGATAAAAATGAATGGATCAGAGGAAATGTGGAACGCCGTAACAGTCGACAAGTCCTGGTATCTAGAAGCCAAAGACGTCCACTTTGTTCAAACCATGCGTCGGCCTTTCGGACAAACGCCGGCTCGTATCCTTCAGCGCCACTGAGCGGTTCCCAAGCTCGCAGAACGCCGCGACACAGAAGCGCACAGCAAAGAGATGCACGCCGTACTCGAAACGGAGCGCACAGCGTGATCGATGGTTCCCGGAAGTCTGGGCTGCGCAACCACGGCAGGCGTGCTCGTCTCGCGGCAACGCACAGCGAGTACGACGGACGGACTTCGAAGGAAGGCGTCCTCGGGCAGCGCGACGGGCCCCCGAGCCGCGCTGGGGTCCGTCGCACCAGTCGCCAAGCCCCGTCAAAATACGTCGCCGACCAGAAACCCTGGATGGCGTGCACCCGAAATTAGCTTGAACAAATAAAAAGCGCAAAAAGACAAGGACAAGTAATATACAGGACAAGCGCTAACTTTCAACTAGTTTTTACTCAGGAAAAGCAGGCATATATATACACACGACAGGCAAAGCAGCACCACATAAAAGTTGACTAATTTTGTGCACGATCATTCAAAAACTGAAACTCATTACTATGAAGTATAATAGATGTGTCGCTGACACATGCCGTCCCACTTTTTTTTTTTTTTTTGATAAAGAACGCTTCCAATAGCTCTCGAGCGACCGTTTCTCGGCTTCTACCCAGAATCTTTATCTGCTGAAATCGTGGAACGCAGTCACACGTGTTACAATGAATGGGCAAATGCGAGCCATATTTATTTTTTATTGATAATGCGTGCTCCCGTGCTCAACTCAGTGGAATTTCACTAGACCACACCCATTGTGCAATCCACGTAAGGGGTGACGTGTTTCTTGTCACAAGGTGCTTTTGCCTTCTCATCAGAGATGCGGAATTAGCTTGAACGTACAGCGTGCAATGAATCCATGCACCCTTTCATGGCAAACGCTACCAGGCGGTGCTTCAGTCTGACGTCCCAGAACACTTCCGGTACATATAAAGAATGAACATTGCCCACACTAATACCGCTGCTTGAAATGTCGATGACACGTTTAACCACCCTCCAGGTGAACGCCAAGAAAACGAAGAAGTGCAAGACCTGTTAAATTGTTTCGAATATTCTCGTAAACTAACTATGTCTCCTCCTCAAAACTTTAAATTGTACAACCGAAGGCCCTCATTAATCTCCAACTTCGTTGACCGTGTAGGACCTATGCTTTCTAGCACAGGTGATGTAAGCAAGCTCGACAGGCTTGCAAAGACGGAGTGACCGGAAGTTGCTTCGGACGCAAGCGGCAGTTCATGTCTGTAAACAGCGCAAAATGGTCGATACATAAACCGGCTGACAAAATTCACCGATAATGGGCACGCTTAAGCGCGATCGGGAACAAATTGGCTGCGTGCATGTGCATGCATCCAGCCTGAAACTCGTACGGCACCGCTGTATGTGCCCATGTGCGAGGGCACAATGTCCGTCCACGTCAAAGCCGATAGAAGTGTCGACTTAATCGAGCACGCCCCATTTCCCGGATCAAAACGGAAATTTGGCAGCAACGAAGAAGCCGAGCAGCGATCGCACGATGCTGTCGTACACGACTCTAGCACCGAGTGGGTGGGCTCCGTTCGACCAGGAGCACATATGGCAGGAGGTCGGAGCGCCGTGGCATCGCCGTGCCCGTCGCACGACACCGAGAGCAGGGCTCGCCAAGACGCGTCGCCTGCCCGGCCACACGGTAGGACGCGGCTCCCAACACCTGCCGGCGACATCGGCGACGTGGCCGACCATCGAGCCTCGATGCCGTCGTTCGCAGCCCCGAAGCTGTCGCCGTCCCAACGCGTCCGGGTCAAGCGGGGCCGGCTAGCAATCAATTAAGCGCGGCTGGCGAGGTTAATCTCGTTCAGATGCCTATCAGCTAATGAACCCATTAAGGGCCCGTCGGCGGCGTCTTCGGCTCCCCCATCTATACGCGCAGTCCAATGCTCGTTGGGCGCTCCTTCGGGAAATGTCCGCGGAACAGCAGGGCTCGTAAAAGGTCCTCAATCGACTCCGTGCTCGCGGCCGATCGAGAACGAGATCGGCGTCACGACGGTCGAGTGCCGCGGAAGGCCCGCCGGCAAGCACTCCGGTCGGCCCGGACGGCCGTGCTCTTCAAATTCGACAGTATCCGGTGGTGGTACAAGTTCGCTACGAATAATCGGCCTTTCGGATGATTATACTTTAAAGTGCCTGGCCAAGAATCGAAAAAGCACACACACACACACAAAAGAAAACGACAAACAGATCTTGAGCAAGAGTATTTCTGGAAACGACCAAACCAACGTAGGTGCAAGACGCGAAAGGCTTTACGACCTTCACTCGGGAAACTCGAAATAGCGAAGCAACGGCGACGGCTGCAACTACGTCAAGAATGTAGACTCGCACGGGAGAAACAACGAAAGAGCGGACACTCGGAACCACCAAGCCGAGTTCGAACCACATTTACCATGGATTAACTTGCTCAAATTAGACATTTATAGCTTCAGAAAGGCGGGGCATGTCCCCAGTATCTTCGCTCCTCGGCGAATGATACTGCAGCCCGGTAAGAACGAATCACGAGGCCAGAAGCGTCAATAAGCCACGCCCCAGGTTTCTTGACCTGACTCCAGACTCGACGGCCACTCCTTCGGGGTGCGGATGAGAAATCTGAAACGCCATTCGGCGCGTAAAGAACGCGTGCCGTAACGGAAGACGAACAAACGATGTCCGGCAGCACACCGCGGAGGCTGGTGGGAGCTGCTGCTCGTGCCCCCGGCAGATCGGCGCGAGGTCTGTCATCGAGCTCCGGGGTTCGGCTCGCTCGCCGGAGCCCGTCGAAAGTGGCCGGCGGCGGCAGCGGGGAGCGGACAGGGGTCGGACGACAACAAAAGGCGGCAGGGTGCCCCAACAATGGCACCCCGGAGCAAACTGGGCCGATCCCCACCCCGCCGAGGAGGGGGCCCCGAGGTACGGCGACGTTGTCCCGCGCGGAATGGAGCGAGGGCCTACACGTGCGGCGGTACACGGAGGCAGCGCGTCGTCGTAAATTTGTGTCCACGGACGCCTCTCCCGGCGGAGCGCGAAGAACACACGCGAGAAGGCTGGGAAAGTGAACGGCACTAACGAGTACGCCGAAAGGCCCTGGCTGTGCAAACAGGGGACGCCGCTTTGGCACGACGCTCGCTGTTTACCGAGCGCGTACGACGTCAGCGCTCGCGACACGGCAGCCGACACGCTGCACACCGGTGCCGCTGCCACGGTGCGCTGGCTTCTAAGCGGCGGCACGCCTGCACTGACAACGCGGGGACAGGCCGGACCTGCGATCGCCGATAAACGGCCCAGCTGTAGCGCGCACTGGGTGACGGCGCTTATCAATGTTGACAAACGCGAGGCACGGAGCGGTCCCTTCAAAAAAGGCGGCGCTGACACTCGGCGCGCGGTCGACCGATCGCCGCGGCCGCTGACCGGCGACCCCGGGTCGCGGCACCCGGGCCTCAGGGGGGCTGTTGTGCGCGTTCGTACGGACTTCAAAAGAGGAACCACAACAAGCTCGCGACTCCGGCAACCAACATGGCGGCCCCCACAAAAGTAAGCCTAAAGCCCGGACTCACCTGTTTTTTCCTTGATTTCACAGAGGACGCTGAAGAGGGCTGGCTTCATCCGATGGCAGTTGAGCGTGTGTTTCCTAGCAAAGAGAGGGCAGAAAGACACCCCGTGAGCCAAACTGGGGCTCGGACCGGCACCGCGGAGGGGGCTCGGTCGGAAAAGCGGCGCTAAGCCTTTCCGAGCCCGACGATTCCGGCGTTAGGGTTAGGGAGTACGGGGAATCCAGCGCGCTTCGCACAGGCACGGGCACACAGGGAGCGGCGTCCGGTCGGGGCCGGTCGCCCGGGCCGCACAATCGGCCGCCACCACGCAAACACAATCCTCGGGCGTCGGGCACAGCGGCGCAACTCTGCGTGCGGCGGCGGGGACGTCGCGGGCGGGCTACGTACCTCGCTTGGGCTTCGTCCAAGCTCTGGTCGGTGATGTTCATGATCTGTTGGAGAATTTCCGAAATGTCGTGTTTCCTGGGCTCTTGGTCCGGCGCGGCCTGCTGGCCCGTCGGATCGACACCGTGCGACTGCGGGCCCATTCCGTAGCCATGCTGAGGCACAACATGACCCGCCATGCTCACGATGGGATGTTGTGATACTGGGTGCATCATTCTTTGTTGCTCGTCCATCGCTCGGAGGCACCTCTCACGGGCGGCCCGGCCACAAACACCAGCGGTAGGCCTCACACGGCGTCAGCCACCGATGCCGGAACACCACCATCCATAAGTCCGCACACACGCGACGCTAAACCAACTGTAATTGAGTGTTTTGATTGGAATACTTTTGACGGACAGCGAGCGGCTTCAGGGTGGGTTGAACGATAATGCCAGTCAAGCCACTTCGCCATAAAAGATGAGCGTATGCTGTGACGACAGCTACGTCATAAAAGAAAGTGGCCAATGGGCGCGCCGAAAGGCCGTCACGTGGGGACCCGGGATGGGTGTCAATCACTTGGGAACCCTCCAGCGAGGCTCCGCCCACTGCGTGATAAACGACAACCGGAAGTTCCGGTTCAAACCTCTGCGCGCATGCGCGTTCTGGTTTTGGCGAGCAGCGCCTCTACAATAGCGCCTCTTTTTTAGAATTTATAGAACTTTTATGGCACGTTTTTATAATAAAATTGCGTGTTATACTCATAAAAACGGATATAAACTATAATATTTAAAACAGGCGTCTTTCGGAGGCTCTACAAAAACCCTTATAAAAGTTTCATTTGAATTTTTTTCGAACTAAATATACTTTTCCTTTAAAAAACATTTAAAGACAGCACTTTTGTTAAATATTTCTCGTCGTTATTTTTATTACTAAGAGTATGTCGTTGGATTTTTATAAATATTTTGACCAGAAAGAGAAATGGACTGCTTCTAGATGGCAGCACATCCAGGCAGCTCTTTTCGTGATCTGTGGTGTGCTTGGTTTGATTGTAATATATCGAATTTAACTAAATTTCTAGCTATATTCCGTCGAAATTTAGCAACTGAGCGAGGGTTCTTATCGGCATTCTCATCGCCCTACTCCGTTTTACCCCAAAGGAGCTTGCCGAGTCCAGAGAACGTGCGTTCTCGCGAAGTGCCGATTGGTTCGTGCAAACTTGCGTCAAAATATCTCGTTGTTTTGTCAAGTTTTGTTGACTGAATGATGATTGCTTGGTAATAATGAAAGCGCTACTGTTTATTGCATCTTTGGCTCACCATCGCACACAATCTCAGAGCCTATAACTTAGCTTGAGCCGTGATAGAGGTCTGTAGCACTCACTTCGTTGACGCTTTTTGGTGTGGCTTCGCCAAAAGCTTTGGTGCTACTGAAATAGCTTGTTTCGATGTTCCCATATTTCTCGTGATTCCAGCGCTACGACGGAGCGGTTGATTTGCATCTCTGCGGCACCTTTCTCTGCTTGCCGGGTGAAGCGAGTTTCCCGGAGCTTCGCGAAACGCACGGGATGGCGGGCTGCCCACGGTCCTGACCGTCCACATTCATGTGAGTAATGTTAACGTGAGTTCCTCTTTGGTTCAGTTGAAGCTCTCGCGTGCGTGCGTGAAAAATTTTGATTTTATATCTTGGCTGGTAGGTGCACTCGAGTACAGGTTAATGTTTTTACACAGCCTCAAACGCCATCCAGACTCGCCTCCTCATTCGCAAGTAAATGTTATTAATAATATTAAGAAGGTCCCCGTTTAACCAGAGCAAAAAGCACCCACAACTGCTCGCAGACACACGCACCTTGTTATAAACATTGCGCTATTATCTTGAGCATCCCCAAATGAATGCAGAAGATCGAGTTGGTGATCGAGCGAGTTCGTGATCGAGCAGACCTGGGGAAGACTGTTCTAGTGGCCAGGAAACTGATTTTGAATATTCATCGGACGAAATTCGATGTTGGTTGCTTTACTCATACTGCATTACCACGGGGAAGGGAAACCGAAACAAACCAAGGAGCGAGCGGGTCATTTGCAGAAGTAACTGTTGTACGCCCAAATTGCGAGTCAAATTCTCAGGTCTGATTTATATCACTCTTGCATGCCCGTGGCCACGCAGCCAGTGGTATAAGCTTGAGTGAGATGCAACTGCAGAGGAGATCTTGCTGCTCGAATGCTCGTCAGCATTGAGGGACAGCTCTGTGTCTGTCACGCTGTTCTACAGCATGTTCTACGGCAGCAGAAGTTTGCGGGGCACGGGAGAACCACCTGAAATGACTGGTTGCGCCTTCTGACGGTGCGCAGCCGCTTTCAAGATTCACGCTTCGGGAATGCACTTTCTTTTATGCTCGCAATCGTGTCTTTCTTACTTGCTTTCGTCCGATGCACACGAGATAACCCGTACCGGCGCAAGGTGCTGCTTGGTAAGTTTCATGAGCGCGTCTGCCTCAGCCACCATGATAGGTGACGGAGCTCGCATGCTACAGATAATATTTCGTGTCACCTTGCGCCAGTCCCTATTATCTCGTGGGCATCGGATGAAAGCGAGCAAAGAAAACATGACTGCAAACACAAAAGGAAGCGCATGCACAAAGCGCGAGTTGTGAGAGCGGCAACATGCCGTCAGAAGGCACAGCCAGTCATTTCGGTTGGTGCTCCTGTGCCCCGCAATCTTTTGCTGCCAACTGAACACTAATGCTCCGATCCCACTTTGCGCAGTCCGGAAAAATTGGTTTCTTAACATATCACGTTGAGATCTAGTACAGAGGTGCGGCTAGGTGGAGCATGCATGGAGTTAAAATATCGAAAAATAAACTTACCAAGTTCAAGGGAAAAAAGAGGAACCTGTCAAGGGCAATGTACAGCACCATCTTCTGGGCGACGCGGGTGATGCTTGTTGACTTGGAGAAGCTGCCTACAGATGGCGTATGCATTGAAGGCGTGCCGATTTGGGTTTCGATACGAGACAATCTAGCAAGAGTTTTTTCACCCATACGCCATCTGTCGACAGCGTCTCCAAGTCAACGAACACTGTCTGCATCGTTCGGGAAACGGCGCTATTGATTGCCCGAAACAGGTTCTTCTTTTTCTTTCTTGAACAAGGTAAGTTTATTCGTTGATATTTTAACTTTATGCGTGCACTACCTAGTCACCCCTCTGCAGAAAATCCCAGCACAATACCTTAAGAAACCGATTTTTGCGAACTGTCCAAAGCGGAATCAAAGCGTTGGTGTACATGCTGAACAGAGATTGTTGCAACACTATGCTGTTATACGTTCAAGGACCTGCACCGTAAACTGGCACGCTTGGTTCCATAGGAAACGACACAAAGTATTCTCGTTGCATTAGCCTACGTCCAACACCTGCGCTTCCACGAGTATGCTCGAAGCACGTCACGAGTCATGGGCGAAGAAGACAGGTGTCCAGGTGGCGCCTCCTCGCCATGCGAGCGTTTCGAAGGTTTGCTCCCATTTCTGACAAACGTCTGGAGATGGCGCATCATTAGAGGAGCTCGAGGAATCGTCCTTATTTGCGCTCACGTTTCCAAAACCGCAAGGCGCTCGGCGGCGCCTGCGCAAAGGCTGTGCGGCGCGCCTGGGTGAAATTTTGACACCCTCCCTGGCCTTGTTCCGACGCATCTCTCTTGTTCCACCATGGTCCAAACCCACCGGAAGCTCACAGTCGGCGCGTACGTGTGCAGATACCGTCTGTAAAAGTACCGAGCCTCCCGCCTTATGAGGGCGATTCTTGCATTTCTTCGTATCCTGCAAATGCCAAATAGAAACGTCAAAAGATTAAAGGAATTTTGGGTGATGAGCCCCTGATTTCACAGTCGGGGAGTGCTACAGAAGAGGCTAGATGGTGGGTGTCTTGAGCGAGGCTCGAGAGTCCCTACCATCGGCGACGTGGAGGCGGCCAGTGAATGCTTTTGGGAAAGATTTTTAAGAAGTCATTTTCACTTCCCAGATTTCATCAGCACATGGGGAAACTTGAGATGGATGAGCAGGCAACTGCACTATGCGTCTCTTGCGGCATTGCTCCTCTTTCAAAAAGCGTATTACCGTGCGGTCATTAAACAAAGAATCGCGGGACTGTTTCCCCTTCTATTTGGTTCGTTGCCCCGAAGTAAAGATGGCGCTCGACTCTTCACTCTTGTGTGAGCGTCTTGACGACGAGGTGCCAAGCTGTTAACCCTGCGGCAGCTTGTCGGTATTCAGATTCGAGTCCGACAATGTGTCGAAGCTGGCATAAACAACTTTGCAAAGGTGATGCCTGCTTTCAACCCCACCACTGAGAAAGCCTGGGACGATTGAGGGAACTAGTAGTCATTTGTTGAAACGTTTGAGACCAGAAAGTGTGCTGTAAGGTCGATGCAGTTACAGCTCAAGTGCATCCGCTTGGCCTTGCGCTCGACATGGGGCGTCGTCGTGGTTTGCGCTCGTAGACTCAGTGGTGTCGGAACAAGGGAAGCGACCGCCGCCTCCTTGCCAGTTCAGAAATTTAATGGAAACAATGTGGGGGAAGGGACGTAAAATTGCCGCCGCCCCCCCTCCCCCCTCCCCCTCTACGACCACTGTCGCCCCCCCCATTTCCTGAATAGTTCTGATGCCTCTGCATTGACTCCTGTTCTGCGCCCAATCTACAGCTCATCCGAAACTTGATATTAACCGCTACCTGTTACCCTACATGCTCAAGTGCAAGCGTTGGTTTTAGTCGTTCGAGGTTTGGGGTTTGTCGTGGCGCAAAAGTAGACTTCATCTCTGGAAAAATTTGCTTCAACATTGGGGATGGGAATTATGTAAGGCTTTTGCTAGGTGTCAAGATTTCTCTTCAATATTGTTGAAAATAACATGTTTTAGTCGAAGGGAAGAATCGCTTGAATTTGGCATTTCGAGCACATTGCATTTGTAGGTTTTGGGTCCCACAAACATGGGTCAGTGTATTCAACTTGCAATATGGGTGAATGCTATGGCTTTGTGGTTCAGCACTGTACCTCTGCTGTCTCTTCTGCATTGTAGGTGACACGCTGGATAAGCTTGTTCGAGGATTTTTAGAACATCGGAGAAAATCTCGTGACTAAATTCATGAAATTTGGTACATCATAAGTATGGGTTGAGCTATTTGTTTTTCCTCAAATTTCATGCTTCAAGATATTGGTCGATGAGCTTGGAAGTATGAGAGTCATTGAATATCTTAGCTCTACAAGGACAGAAGCATTTGGAACTATTGACTGCAGGTTCAGCGATCTGGTTGTTGTTGAACTTTCCAAACTTTCCCATTAGATCTCTAGGCCCACAGCACAAATAATGTTTTTATCATCACTAATTGTAATTATACTGAGTTAATGGATTGAACTCAGGAGGTGCCATTTCTTCACACACACAGTCTTATAGTTGCAGAGCATGCCGAGATAACTGAGTCGTATCAAGTTATCGAGGAAGAATTGGGGAACCAAAGCAATTTGGGCAGACATTTTATGAAATTTGCAGTATAGCTTTGCATGACTGGCTATTATGATACCACGTCTGGCTACTTTCAAGCCGGAAGATAGTCTGCCTCAGTGAGCGTCTGGTGTCTCAGCTGTAGATGAGCAATTTAGCCAGTGCGGCAGAACCGCTAGCCTGGGGTCTTTAACGTGCACCACGCACTAGTGATACACGACCACACGCCGGTACGATGCTCATCCAGATTGAAACGGGCAGAGATGGGATTGAACCCAGGATCCCTGGGTTCTGCAGCACGAGCTTTCACTCCACGTGCTTCGAGCTGGTGTGCGCTAGCCCACTCGGCCACCGATCCTACACGTCTACACACCAACTAGGCTTTATACAACAAAGGCACACCCACACTGAGACCAACCGACGAAGCAAATAACACTGAAGCAGCTGTGGAGAAGCTTATCTAGCTTTTTGCCTTGTTGCACACACAGACAGTTGCCATGCTGGCACCAAACCAGTGCTAGCAGTAAGTGTCGGTCACTCACACTTCGTAATGTTTCAGGTCATGAACAGCGAATCTCGAGGGCCTCTCTGGAAGCTGCCCCGAGCCCAAGAAGCAACATAAAGACGACGACGTACAATGTAAGCTCGTAAAACCTTTGAGATTTGTCTTCATGAAGGGCACTTTTGCACAACAAAGCGCGACGACATTTGTACCACTTTGTGCACTTGGATGGCTGCGACATTTAAGAATGACGAAAATAGTCGTGTCCACAAGCGCAGCAGTGTTTACTGCTTGACACGACAAGGGCTAATTATTTGTGTGTCCACCGTTGACGTTCAAGTAGTTCCATGTGTAAATATCCTGTCAAAGTCTACATTTTCTTGGTTCTTACTATTCTGAGACTTCATGCGCATCTTTATTCACACCCTTTTAGCAAGGCTGATTTGTTCATTGGGTGCTGTTGCATAATCATACGCCCCTACTACGTGGTACATAACTGCTGATACAGTAGCGCATTATAGTATGCTTCACAGCGTTGGAAAGCAATGATACGGGCCCAATGAACATTGCACTGGTGGTAACGTCCCCTAACAATGGAAAGTGGATGGAAACTTCCACAGAGACACAGTCGAGATCTGAAGACTGGATAAAGGGGCGACTCTGGTGCAATTTGCTCGCTTGCACAGGCACGAGTCTGCAGCTTCAAGAAAGGCTTTGGCTGCATGTGTAGCCGTAGTAGAAGCACATGCCATATCGACCACACAGTATAGAGCAGAATTTGATTGCAATACCACCGTTACCATCATAACTGATTCTCAAGCCGCGTGCAGGGCCTGGGCCGGAAACTTGCTTTCTACCTGGAGCAACCAAATTCTATCCAACCTCGATCACACAAGACTGCCTCTGGTCCAGATAGTCTGGACACCCGGCCATGCCTCTCTCCCCGGCAACAGGAGCGTAGACGCCCTAGCCCGAGGATTAACTATCCGGGCTCTGCATGGGGAAGGGACGACAGTTGGGGACAACACTAGCCGCGAGGACGAGCAGGAACGCGAACCACAGACACCGCACCTAGAAACCTTCAATCTTGTCACCGAGTACTACCGCTCGCAGTGGAAAAAGTACCCCCACTCCACAAGGACCTCAACAGGCAGGAGGCCTCCGAATGGAGAAAACTCCAGACTCACTCTTTCCCTAAGCTCCTTCATCTTCATCGATTCTTTCCTGACAGGTACCGGAGCATATGCCCGGGCTGTCAATCACCTGAACCCTCCCTCTACCACTGTACTTGGGCATGTCCTTCCCCTGTCGGGGTAGGAGTCATGCCCGTTCCTAACCCCACTACAACCTCCTGGGAGGCCGCTCTACTCAGCTCACGGCCCAAGAGGCGGCGAGTGCTGCTCGAACGGGCTAGATGGGTAGCGGTGGCCTGCGGGGCCTTGGACTTGGGGACCTGACTCGGGGGGCTTCATCACTGAACAGACTCAATTAAAGTTTTTACCACCACCACCACCTTGCAAGCTTAGCTGAGGGAAAACATTCTGCAATAATCGCGCGCCTGTGTAGGCACTGTCGAGTGATCGTTGTAAAGCCGCCTGGCGACTGATGAAGAAGAGAATTATGCAGATATGTTGTTTCTCTTGCTATTTTGGTCTCTGAAAGAACCTCATTTTTGGAAAAAGACGCCTGCTTAAAGATTTCAGAAAAATTACCTAGCTTCTTGATTCTTTTTTCTGTTATAAAACGCGTTAACTGCAAAAAGTCTGATATTGTCTTCGTATGTATCTGTAGGCCACATTGGCATGGGCACATACAATACAATTCCCTCACGAGTTGGGAAGAACACCAAGGAGACGAGGGCGTCGCTTTGGCAAACTTTGACATGTGGGTAGTTTTCTGGGTAAAGGACCGGGTTTCATCCTTCCTAAAATAATTATTGCCTTCCTAGGCCATTCCTCTCCACACTGCTTGTGCCAACAAGGTCAGGCACCGCACTCCCTTAGTAATGTGAGACACATAAATTCTACTTTACAATGGGACACTTTTACCGAGTAGTCGAACCGTCGAACCGCCTCGCAACCACGACCTGTTCATCGCCTTTAAGCACGCAGCTTACCGCAACACCTCAAGATCTTAGGATGAGAAAGGTTCAGTCTCGAGTCCTTGCTCCAGTCGACTTTGCACGGGCCTTTCTCTTTATTGAGCCCTAAGCCCTACCCTCTTCTTTCAAAACGACCTCAGCACTTCTGTTTAGCCACGTTGGGGCCACATTGCCACTCTTATTTTACGGTGACACTTCGTTCGCGGTATAGGACGACAGTACTCAATGGCTGCAAGTATGGCCGGAGGCTGAAACGTCCTGCGCAAGCTGCGTTCAGAACTTAAACGGACACTGAACTCGTAGAAATTGTTTTCTTAAAGGGCAGTTCCCGTCAATATTTCCGAATTTGGAATTAAGACTGTTTTCAGCTTGGTCAGGGTCCCTAAATTACGAGGTAAAATTTTATTTTATTTTTACATTGTGTGTAGTTTTATAAATATCACAGCTCAAAGTTTGGTTTCGGGCGTGTACAACAAAACCGAGACTATCTGCTAGGGAGGGATGGCAACGCTGGTATTGTCACGAATAACACGCAACGAGGGAGGGGGTGAAATAAAGAAACGAAATGTTTACTGGGGCAAACCTGTGCCAGACAAAAGATAAAATAACTGGGCGTCAATGTCGGCGTTGCAGCACGATCAAGCGCTGGCGAAAGACTGACTCGACGCACCACGCTGCGGCTGCTATTCTAGTCGCTTCGTGTTCCAGCATGTTCTAATCCAGAACGCACAAGAAATAACTAGAGTTATCTGTAAACATGCAGAGGAGAAACAAAAAGGAAAACTAAATATTACTGGCGGGATTAGAACATGAGTATTCTGCGTGGGAGCCGCACACGCTGCCCGCTCAGCGACGCGCGTGGCAGTGAGTTTGGTGTCCCTTTTAAAGAAAACATATCGTCCCAATGCAAAAAACAAACGAGAATAAAAACAACAGTGATTAGGGTTACCAACTGTCCCGCATTTTGCGGGACTGTCCCGACTTTTCATTAAGCATCCCGAGTCCCGCATCGTCCCTGTCGGGACAGCTATGTGTCCCGGATTTGGTCCCGACTATCCATTTTAAAATTATTAATGTGATACAACGCACGCCCAACAATGCGCGTCACGCTGCAAAGCACGAATCGCGCAAAGCAATGCTGCGGTGGCTAGCGTTGTCTGCGAGAGGCTTCAGCCACTTTAGCATGCACGCCACGGCAAGCCGGAAATCGGGGTGACACTGGTACCGGGCAGCGCCTGTAATCTTCATCATCGTTTGTATATAAACCCCTTTGTCTCCCTTTTCCCATACCTCGCGCTGCCCCCCCCCCCCTCCCCCGTCCCGACTTCCTCCATTGACAAGTTGGTAACCCTAACAGTGATTCCTAAACTATCAAAACTGCTATCAGAGTCCTATCGGTCATAGTACGGCATGAGGAGAATGACGTGAACGACCTCGGGTCATGACGGGCACCATGATAAAGGATGCATTCCGTCAAACAGCACTTCATACTTCAAATCTCCAGGGCGATGAAGAACCTTGTAGTGTCCAAAGTAGCGTCTCAGGAGCTTCTCGCTGAGACCTCGCTGCTGTATCGGTGTCCACATAGAGTTATTATAATGTAGGCTAGAGGTTCAACCAGCGGTAGGGTCTATGCGACTTCCGGGAAGCAAACTGAAGCAGTCAGCAGCCAGCCTACTTTTGAGGTGCTTCTGTGCATTCCTATTGGAAAACTCGTGTACATTTTGTCTCTTCGCCGATAAATACCGTAACATGGAACACTGTTGTTTCTTGGGTTGTACCAATCAGTATGTACCTTTATTAACATTGTAAAGGATTAATTGCTTTAGTTAGCACTTTTTTCTTTTATCAGTGAACAATGTTTAACTTTGCTATATTTCAGGCCCAAACCTCCGTTCCACAGCAAGCAACGATTTTGAGCAAAATAACAATCGAAAGGAATATAGAGTGTGTTCCAGGCTCGCCAGCATTCCGGTGGCGCTTATATATTGCTAATATTCCAGTCATGCCACTATGTGAAAATGACCCCATCTTGCATCTTTACGAGGAGTTAGAAACATTCAAAATGTAAAGAATAAAGTGTGTGGGCTATGAAAGGTGTCTCTTTTTATGATTTTCTATGCCAAGCAACTTTTAGGAGGCACTTGTTCTCGAAGATTTCGAGCATGCAGGGGATGTTTTGAACGAAGAAAAAAAGCATCTTCGCAGAGCAGAAAGAATAAAGCTGTACTTACTTATTGAAAATCGGACTATGTTTCGTGGCCTTCAATTTATTTTGATTGTACATGCCCATGGAGTTACTGGTCCAGTGTTACTGCATAGTTCTTTCCGATTTTCTTAGTTTTTTAGATGTCCTTCGTTCGTTTTCGCACGTATATCCCCCAGGCTGAAAAGCGCCGACGTCGTGATTGCGCTAACAGTGCCCGACAGTGCACATAAATAAATGTATGAAGCCGTTTTAGCATTGTTTTCAATGCAGTGAATTAAAGAGAAAAACATTGTAACTGGCCAATCATTTCGTCTGCCTGACTGAGAAATGTTCCAAGCCACCTAGTACTTACGAATTATTAGAGATATTTGCTCTTATAATCGAGCGCAAGGAGAAAATGCACTCACCTTTCCCATAAAAATGCATTACCGGAAGTCAGTTTTCGACTAGTTTCTGTCTGCTTCAATTTGCCACAGCACACTGGCGCCATTTGAACCTCTAGCGTACATTATAATAACTCTATGGATGTCCACACCCATACCCGGTGTCTAAGCTGAAAGTGGACGTCACAACGACAGAGGTTATAGCGGCGTGCATCGACTCGCTGTTGGTCTTAAATTCTTGCCAGTTGACGGGCCTCCTCCGTGTGCCAAGAGACCAGTTGATCGTCATCGTTGCCTTTGTCGGTTGGCATGTGAGTTAGCGTGGCGTCGGGCATCACGGTAACCCTTTGGCCGTGTGCCAGTTGGAACGGCATCATTCCCATGGTATCTTGAACCGCCGTGTTGTACGCAAACGTAACATACGGCAGTACTTCATCCCAGGTTTTGTGCTCCACATCTACGTACGCAGTGGAAATCATGTCAGCGATCATTTTGTTGTGTCTTTCAGTTATGCCATTTGTCTGCGGATAGCAGGGTGGCCAGATGCGGCCGAGCGAACAAGCAAATAGTCGTCCCCAACCAAGCCACAAAAAAAGCGGCGTGACCTTCGTGAACAAGCCCAAAACAAGCGGAAGTTCAATAAATGTACAGATTCTTGAAAATAGTTTATTAATTATAAAATGAGAAAGAGAACTCGCTCAAATACGAAGGCGAAGTAAAAAACAACTAATTATGTTAATCATGCCAGTGCATAATCAACGCCTCAACTACACAGAGTCATCGTCGCACGTGTCCGACTCATCTGGAAAATCCTCAGCCTCCACTTCTGCTGAACCATACATGTTTTTCGAGTTGAAAAGCTGCAACATCTTTGCGGTCAGTTGAAAGTCCCGGCAGCAGACGCCTCGAAACTTGAGGCCATAACGTACGTGCAGGATGCCGCTCAGCATGGGATTCTTCATTCTGTTACAGTAGCGCGACTTCACAACGTTCATGTGTGAGAACACGCGCTCGACGTCGGCATTGCTGAGGGGCATGGCCAACAACGACAGAGCGAACTCTGCTATTTCTTTGAAACAGCTTTCACCGCTTGCATCCGTGAAATCTAACACTTCTACCCAGAACGAAACGCAGTCTTTGTTGTTTGCATTTTTCCAGGGAAGAAGGCACAGCGATCTATACTGAGTGTCCAGGAGACCTAGATCTCCCTTGAACAATTTGAGGAGGGGCGCATCCTGAAGGGGCGCTTTTACCTGGCTCAGTACGCTCTCCGGCGAGGATGATTTCATGGAGTTCCAAAGCTGAATGTTGGGTGGAAGCCTAAGCTGTACTTGCCTTGCAGCCTCAAAAATGAAGTCCCGGCATCTCAATTTTACATCTCTTTCTTGCTCGGCGTTTAGTTTGGACGCAGCCATCTCGACAAACCCGCTGTCAGTGATCACGACGAGCATTAAAATAACAATATTTGCAGGAAAAACGCGAATAAGCCCAAAAAACGCGACAAGCGGCTGGAAAAATCTACCAGCGACTCGGTGAAAAAAGAAGCCCAAATCCGCTTATAATAAGCGGAACTGGCCACCCTGGCGGATAGTATCCAGTCGTCCCGCGATGGCCAGTGTGGCTTAAACGAAGAACCTCTCGAGTTAGCTGAGCCAGGTAGGTGGAACCGCAGTTGGTTATCGAGACTTCTGGAGCGCCGTGCCGGAGAGCAATAGATTCGACAAAAAACTTGGCAACTTCCGCAGCAGTCCCGAAAATAAAGGGCCTTCATCTCGGCGTATCGTATCAGATAGTCTGTCACCACACTAATCCACCAATTCCCTGATGTCTGAGTAGGGAATGGACCGAGTCAATCCGTACCAATCTGCTGGAACGGAGCCACCAGCGGTGCAATCGGCTGAAAGAATCCCGCAGGCTGTGTGGGCAGCATCTTTCGATGTTGGCACTCTCGACAGATACGGGTATAACGGCGGACAAACTTCAAGAGCTCGGCCAGTAGTACTTCTCGCGAATGCGTGCAAGCGTTCGGGTGTGGCCGACATGTCCGGCAATGGGATCGTCGTGGCAGGACTTGAAGATTGTTTCACATAGATTACGGCAGAACCAGGAGCCATGGCCACTTGCCAGCCTCAAAGCTCTTCTTTTATACAACACCGTGTTGAAGGCTGAAAATAGGTAGGAGGCGTATGAAGATCCCGGGAACCGTGCCTCCTTGGCCTTCCAAGTGGGCAATCAACTCCCGAAGTTCCAGTTCGCGTCGCTGCCGTGCTGCCACATCCATGGTGTCCAGTGCCACGAGAAAAATGTCCTCGTCGTCATCTGTGTCCGTCGGGGTCGACTCCACAGGAGCCTGCGACAAGCAGTCGGCGTCATACTTGCGGCCTGAACTTGTAGGTGATAGTGACGTCGAGATCTCCCAGCCGCAGGCTCCACCGCGCAAGTTGTTGTGCGGGGTCCTTGAGTTTGGCAAGCCAGCACATTGAGTGGTGATCAGCAATAACCGGGAACGGGCGTCCATACAGGTGAGGCCTGAACTTCGGGATTGCTCAGACAACTCCGAGGCATTCCTTTTCTGTTGTCGAGTGATTGTGTTCTGCCTTTGAAAGGGCCCGACTTGCATACGCAACGTCTCTCTCGGCACCTTCCTGCACCTGTACAAGCACTGCCCCAAGCCCGGCGTTGCTTGCGTCTGTGTGGATTTCTGTTTCGGCATCCTGGCCGAAGTGGCCCAGTACCGGAGCTGACTGCAGACGTCGCTTTAGTTCGTCGAACGCATACCGTTGTTCCTCGTTCCACTCGAAGGCGACGGCATCTTTTGTGAGGTCACTGCACGACGCGGCGATCCAGGAAAAGTTTTTGACAAAATGCCAGTAGTGGACACACAGACCCAGAAACCTTCGGACGGCCTTCTTGTCCGACAATACTGGGAAAAGAATACAGTGGTTGTCTTCTCGGGTACGGGGTAACTTCTTCGCTGCTTATGACGTAGCCAAGAAACTTGAGCTCGCCATAGGCCAAGCGGCTCTTCTTCAGCTTGAGGGTGAGGCCGGCGCTCCTGATGGCCTGCAGTACCCCCTTGAGGTGCTGAAGATGCTGATCGAAGGTGCTTACACTCGTCGGTCGAATTGTTTTCTACTGCGTGCGCACAACCTTTTATGAAACACGAAGCTTCCCTTGAAAACTTGGAGAGCAATGTTGCGGTAACATTCCTCCGACAGAATAAGCACTGATCAAGGTACAAACGGCCCCTGCGTGTAGAATTCCAAGCAGCTGTTGCAATCTTTTCTCCGCCAATTCCTAACCAGATCGAACACGTTTGTGCTCCTCCATCTCACCACCTGTAATAGAAGAGAACACCCGGAAAGCACACAACATTAAGATCTATGAACCAACTGGTGCCAAGTGACCCTGGTTCCCGGCTAAGGGCGGTCTTTCTATTTTAAGAAACACACAAACATGCAGAACGACGCATATGTTTCGAGCGAATACTCTTTCTCAAGTGACGGAACCCGAGGAGGGACAAGAAGTAGGTGAAGGGAGGCAAGGCCGGTAATTGGGTTGTAAAAAAAGGAAGGGAGAGAAAATGGGTTTGAAGTCGACACCTTGCAAGAGTGCATCTGAGAGTTGTACGATTCAAATGAGAGGGGAAGGAAACGTTTGTTTGGCAGCAAGAAGACTAGGTTCTGAAAATCAGTTGTGCCGGAAGCCTGCGGACGTTTGGGGCAACAATCGCCAAAAGCTGTCCTCTGCAAAAAGCACTCGCTCCCTCCGCCGAAAGAAAGGCAAAACGCTTTATGGATGTCGCGCTTCGTGACATCTGCGTGCACTGTGGGCCATATACCATACACGACTTGTACGGGCACAAACGACTTCATCCTCCCAGTTGGCTGTACCAGCTTGGCCAAGCAGGGTCACCCAAATTTTAGATTCTTTATATTTCAATTTTTTCCCTCTTGCTCCAGACGTTTTCTGCAGCAGTTTTTGCTGTGCCCTCCGTACCAGGGTTTGAACTCCCTCATGAGTTGCGAGGCGATTTGGTGGTCGTGTTTGCAATAGTTTTGCACATAAATCTGAGAAGTAACTGTAATGACGTTACGTTTTACAGTTCCTTCTAAAAAATAGAAACTCTGTTACAGTTACAAGTTCTTTTCACTAAGCAGTAATGAGTTACAGTTACAAGTTACTGAAAAAAGTAACTAGTTACCGGTAACGCATTACTAGTACCTACCGTAGAATACCGCGCATCCGCCCAGTCCACATTAAGCGCCCATTCCCAAATTTGTAAGATCTGAGGAAATACGCGCAGTACATTTATATGTAAAATTGATGACCGGACAAGCGCCGATCCCCCATTCCCTCGCGATTATTTCTACATTTTGAGTGGGCGCTTGCCTGGCATTTCACGGTAGTTACATCCCAATACTGGTCCGATCTTCCTTCTTGATTAGCAGCACCGTGGCAGCCCATGGGCCGTTCGAAGCCTGGATGACGTCGTCATTGAGTATTTCTTGTACCTGCTCCGAAATAGCTTCCCTTTTTTTTTTTTTTAAGGAATTCCCAGTATGGCAGTTGACGAGCTGAGTGTGCATCATCATCGGTGATAAACCGGTGCTTTGCGATTGTCGTCTAGAGAACACCGGATGGGGCGGCGAAGCAGTTGTGGAATTCAACACGTAGCTTGAGGAGTCCTTGTCTCTGCTGCGACGACAGCTTCGAGTCGACGTCAAGCTCTGATGGTGCAGGCTTTTCGGGGCCGGGTACGCGAGATGCTTCGGCTACCACAAGTTCCTCGGCTACACCGCCAAAGTCTTTGACAAGGACTACAGTCGTGCCCTAGGTTAGATGGTGTGACGCATTCTGGAAGTTCGTATCGAGAACCATTGTGCGGCCATCTCAAAGCTTTGCGACAATCCTTCCGATGCAGATACCTTTACCTAGGAGCAAAAATATGCTGCCTTCTAGTAGCGCATCTCTGCAAGTGGCCTTGTTGATCCCGGCGAGTACTAAGACACTTGACCGAGGTGGCAGGCTCACACAGTCGGCAAGTGCTTGGACCACGGATAGCAATGGTTTTCGGTCTTCTGGAAGTGGAACGGGTTTTCGGAGCATTAGCTCGTTTTCATCGAGGTCGATCATGGCACTGTATTCACACAAGAAGTCTTTTCCGAAAATAGTCTCTTTCGAGCAGTCCTGCTGCATGATTAATTTCACTGGAGAGGTTTCGCCGTGTACCTCGACGCATGCAGTGCACCCTCCTGTCGGCATTCTGGATGACTTTTGGCAGTTCTTGGGGAGGGCCGTCCCAAGAAGTCGTCACTTTCTGAAGGCAGCGAGAGAGCTTCCCACTCAAAACGGAATAATCTGCACCGGCGTCAATGAGTGCCGTCACGTCGAGGCCATCGATTATAACATTGAGGTTGTTTGACACCTTTACGGATGCGTCGTTTTGTTGCATGTCATCGTTAGAGTTGGAGCTCTCCGGCGTTTTTGGAAGCTCTTTCTTTCGTCCGTCTTCGGCAACGCCACCTCTAGGCGTTGCCGCACTCAGTTTGCCCGACGAGACGGGGGACAAGCTATACCGGCGAAAGCGGCGGAGGGGCGGTGCGGGACATCAGGGTGATGGAGAGTGGTATCCTCGAGGTGGAGGCGGCACCAGGGAGGGTGAGCGTGGGAGATAATCTCCAATTTCAGGTGGCCGCTCGCCGTACCTTGGACGCGGGTCGTTCGGCATGAGCCTGCGAAGTCCAAGCTGCCGGTACGGACGGCGCCGGTAGATGAAGTCTCTGCAATGGTAGCGAAAAGGACGCTGATCAGCCGTCCTTCAAGCGTCTGTCTTCCTCCAGCCACGTTGTTTCGGGTGTGGAGTGTACTGTGGCGCCGGTGCCTCGTGTCATGGAGTTGGCTGGTATTGTCGTGAGACGGGAGGTGCTCTCTTGACGGCAGCAACGTAGGTCGGGGCCAGCTGTTCGGGAGCCACTACGACGGGGACCTCCGGCAAGAGCGCCTGGTGAACTTCCTCGCAAATGGCCTCTGCGATCGAAACAGTGGCTAATTCTTGCGGAGACAGGACCAACCGTTTCAATTCTTCTCAAACAGCAACTCAAATGATCTCCCTACTAAGGTTCTCGATGCCATGCCGCCAAGGGCAAGGTAGAGAAATGGAAGGGATGAGGTGGTAGCTATGCCGGGGAGTCTGTGATAATGGCTTGCCCTGGTTGACAGTGGTCGTTCAGCGTTTGTTGCCTCGGCAACAAATTCATCCATGGTCGTCACGGGATTGCAAGCGAGGCCGGAAAAAATATCGCTCTTCACGTCTCTCATCAGGACGTGCAGCAGCTTGTCTTCGGTGGCTTCAGGGTTGGCACAGGTGCATAGGCACAGCACATCTTCAACGAAGCTGCGTCACGCTCTCGTTGGGACCTTGGCACCTTGTTTGCAGGATGTCTATGGCTCTTTGTCATCGGTCTTGGTTTGTGAAGGTCCGCTTCAGCTCTTCCACGCAGGTCTCCCACGTTGTAAGAGAAGCCTTGTGGTTCTGAAAACCACTCCCTCGCAGTTTGCCCCAGTGAAAAGTAAAGGTTTTGAAGGCGCTGTTCTACCGTCCATGCGTTGTAGCGGACCACACACTTGTAATGCTGAATCCAGTCCTCCACATCTTCACTGATGTCACCGTGAAATGGTGCCGGTGCACGAGGGGTAACAAACGGACCGGTAGACGACTGGTGACACTGCAGGAGGACTTTCTGTCGGCAGCACATCACCGGCTTTGTCTTCAGCTTAATCTTATCCTGCAGAAGAGCAAATTCAAGATCCGCTCCCTGGATGCAGTGGCTGGCCTGAGCTTTGGATTTTTCAAAGAGTGGTCTTCTCGCCGGGCTTGGGTTGGGACGCAACTACGAGTCCTCGATGGTGTGCGAGAAACGCCGTACATAGGGTGCATTATCCCGCACTTCTGCCAGAACATCACGAATTACACACGACAAAAAGGGGTGAAATAAAGTAACTAAAGGTTTACTGGGGCAAACTTGTGCTAAACGGAAGATGAAATAACTGGGCGTCGCAGGCGTCAATGTCGGCGTAGCAGCAAGATCGAGCGCTGGCAAAAGACTGACTCAATGCATCGTGCCGCGACTGCTTTTATAGCCGCTTTGTGTACCAGCATGTTCTAATCCAGAACACACAACAA